>JAHZND010005488.1:0-38083 GCA_027744115.1 Acrocyrtus sp. NNG-2020
GTTTCAATTTGCTATATTAAAAAGTATGGGTTCTCATCTCCTTTAATATGAGTAAAGTTTCTATCTCAGAAATAGGTTAAATTATAACGGAGAAGCTTTCATTTATTTTTCCACTTTTCCACCCCTTCTCCACCAGCTGCAGCTCTTGGAAGCGTTGCGCGGCAGCTCCTTTTTTAATAAGATAAGGTCTGTAACTTTTTCCGCTGACAGCAAAAAATAATATGGAAAGGGCATCAACATCAACTGAAAGTCATCTCGGTTTTCGGTCTAGCTTCGGGTGGAGCTTTTTAACGGGAAAGGAATATTGGGCATACAATGAAAAGATCAATACCATTTATCCCTAGGCGGGACAAAAGTTGTTGAGTGCGAATTGAAATGAAATGCGGAGAAAAATGAGAAATTATTTTATGCCACTGGAAATATTCAAATTGCTTTTATAAGTAGAAATTTAGATATTGATTGTCCCGTTGTGCTGATTGCAGTTGGTGTTCTATCTGGAGGCGTGTGAGTCGGGAAGTATGTTCAAGAGACTTCTACCTACAAACTGGAACAGTAAGTTGCCTACATAAAAATTGTTCTTACAATTAGTTGCATAAATTGCTCCTTTTTTGTATCTCCGAAATAATATCTAGAATTTTGAGAAATGAGGAGTGTCTTTATCTTAACTGATTGTTATTTGAAACACTCAAAATTAAGAAGCTAAATACATAAATTATCAAAAGAACGCATCGGTGAGTAAACCCCGCCGCTAATATAATTTGTATTATTCGGCAACTTTTTTTTCGCAATATGTCAAATCAGCAAAGTTATAGCAAAGTATGAAGCAAAGTTAATTTTTAAAAAATAAATGAAATAGCTTTAGCTCCGTTTTCGGTTTTTTTTAAAGAACCTTTGTGTTCGGTACGTACACCCCAATAAACAGAAAATACGAAAGCCAAAGAAGAGAGCCTTTCACTCCTATTTCCTTTCAAGTAAAAAATGTTTACCCATTCACTTCTGTTTGCGTTCCAAACTGTTTCTATAAAAAGATCGTTTTTCGCCGTTTAACTAATAATCTCTTTTTCGTAATCAAATTGCCTTGTACAAATTTAGTCTTTTCCAATTCCTTTTCAGAAGGGGAAATTTATTCATGATAAAGTTTTCGATGGATTTTTCTTGTAAGAGATTTAAGGATTTTCAGCTGAGTGCGTAAAAGATTGGATTGAATTTTCCGCTAATTGTTTGTCTGTTTGCTTTAAAAAAATAGTTTTCGCCACTACCGCTGCAAACGGAGAGGAGTCCTCGTATGCTTGCTACTACGACGAACAGCGGCAAACTTATCTGGGTGACGTTTACTCAGTCATGTGGATGGAAAATGCTGATAAGGCAATAAATTTATTTTTTCTCTTAAAATTCATCTTAAAACCTTTGCATTCCTTGAAAAACCCCAATTGTATTTTCACTCAGTTTACACTTCAACTGCTATTTAGTGGCCTTTAATTGAATGCTTTATAATCTTATATTCTCAGTCCAACTTGGATAGATCCCTCAGAAATCTGCCGGTTGCGGACTTCCTCGGATATTCCGGAACGCCTTTGCCCGTGCCAGTGTCAACCTGTTCGGTAAGCAACAGCGACCTTGTCTCGTCAGACTTTTTATGATTCATGGAAAAATATCGTCCTTTCAGGTTTCTCTTGGTATCTCGCCACTTTGAAGTCTTTTTAGCTGCCAAAGAGAAGAAAAGGACTGATCGCATAATAACCCTGACATTTCTTCCTAACTGCTTTGACTACAAAAACGTTCTTTGAAAAAAATGCATTCAACCTTCAAATGCACAGGTTAGCTGGTTCACCTTCACTGCACGAAATTTTCAGAACGAAAAAACTTTGAAAATTTCCCTCAAAATAGAAACGTCAAATCAGGGAACATCAAAGAACACAGACATTCACCAATCCCTTTTTTGTTTCCCCCACACGTCACGAGTCATCAGCCAGTGTATTTTTCTCCTGCTGCTGCAGTACGTAATAAAAAAAGTTAAGCTGTTTGTTTGACTAAAAACTTGGTCCTGATGTTAGAAACTACCAACCCGTGCCAGTCTTTTCCGGCTGATGAGTCCGTCCGTGCCAAGCAAGATTCGATAAAGATCAAACGATTCCAAAAACTTTGAATTTTATTTTCCCTCTAAAGCTAAAAGCTGTATCTACATGCTGCTTGGATAATTTCAGAAGCTACTTGCCCGCATACAAAAACATTTTGATTTAATAGTAATCCCGAGATTACAGATGAGTACTTCTTTTCATATTGCCTGTCCTTGTTTTTCATTTTTTAGCGGAATCCTCTTTTTCCTCTCTTTCAAACTTTTTTTGGGAAGGGGAAAGGGAAAAATGAGACAGAGAAAGTTCATGTTTTCCAGCTAAACCCATGAGCTTCCTCTGCTCTGCATTATTTCTTTGTCTTCTGCTTCCTCCCCGTCCTCAACTTTGTTCTTGTATTTTGCACTCCCTGCTTTCCCCTCTTCCACTTCCCCTCTTTGAATCCACACGGCTCTGCGCTCACTTTCCATTCTTTATTCTTTTTCTTCTCATTCTCTCCCTAATCCATCTCATTTCTTTTCGGTGTTCTCGGAAAGATTAGATGGGGCGAGATTGAAGCCGAAAATGATGAAAATATCTCTTTTCCTTGAATATTATGAAAATACGCGCTCTCCATTTCCTTCCTTCTCCCTCCACTCAGCTCCTGTTTTCCCACCTTTCGCCTCTATCCTCTCTTCTCTTCCAATTTTCCCGAGTTGACTCCTGATGTATTTATATATTTCCATTATTCCTCCCTCACACATTCACACGCATGGGATCCGCTAGCTCACGCATCGAACAAAGTAAAATGCCTTCTGGGGTGCGCTCTCTAAGAATTACTTTTTCCCCTTTTTAAACTTACATTTATGGCTAGATCAACCTACATGACATTGTTTTACTCCTCTCCCCTTTGTAAAAATAACAGGAATAGGAAATATAACCGCCGGTTTTTATGCACGAGTAAAAAAAGCTATGTAAAACTACTCTCCATTTTTCCTCTTGTCGACAACTTCGCTCATAATTATGCTGCCAGGCTAGCAACGACGGATTGGGGAAAAACTCCATTTAATTCTTTCGCCGATTCCCGCTAATAAAACGCTACCATTAGATGCTTTATTATTTATTACGGAGAAACACTCCAACTACTTCGAGAAAATCGAATCGCAGAAAGGCTTTTATTACAGCTTCAATTCAGATTTCATCCTCCTTTTATGTACTTTCTCATTTTAGTTTGCCTTTCATGTCTTTTTAAGCTTCGTTTGTACTACCTTTATAGCGCACTGGCAATCAGGTGCTCCCAATTAATCTCTTTTTAAAATGAGAATGAGACGTAGCACAAAGAGCTACAAAGGGCGGGTAAGGGAGAAAAAAAGTAATAAAACTGTGAGCTGTCAAAAGCCTCGTTCTGCTATGAAGCAATCTGTTCTATTTCTAGTTGAGTCTTTTTGTACATGTAATTGATTCGCGGAATAGAGGAAACAGGGAAAAACTAATACTTGTTGTATGGTAAAAATTGTAATTTGTTTCACACTAAAATTATAGTTAGTTCTGTTTTCCTCTGATTTCCCCGTTTGTCCTGCAAACTGCAGAGCCTCAACGGATTCAGATGAGTAAGGTAGCTTGTAGTGAGCAGAATGTGACATGTGCTTGTGCTTGAATATCCATGTTTTAACTAGATTGGTGACTAAAATGATTGCTTCTGAAATTATTCCCGATGAGTAAGATTGCATACAATAATTGATAATGGTTAAGCTACAAATGATTACTGCTATAATAATTTGCTTTTTTAATAACAGAAGCAATAGCACACTCATATGATCATCTATACTTCAATTGACAGCAGTATGGAGTTTTTTACATATTATGTAGATAGCTTAGCGATGTAGGAGCTGCTCATCGTCAGTTTTTTACAAACTTTTTATAATAATTTAGTCCAAACTTATCTTGAAAAATCTGTTTTTGCAAGTATAAACTAAATCGGTAAAGCAAACACATTTCAACTTCTTTCTATAGCGGCATAGCGCACGCATTGCAAAAAAGCCTTTCAATAAATAGCCCAGGGCTAGCATTTTTGCTAGGCACTTTTGTAATTCTGGGAAAACCTTTGTTATTTCCTTTTTCAGAGTAATATGCCACAAAACTCGTACAAAGTAGAGCATCAAACCATCCGTTGTGCAGCCATTTCTCTTTTTACGCAATTTCTCTTCAATTTCAATCTCACCACTCAAATAACATCCAAATAAACAGTCCCTGTCCCACTGTTCAACATCCAGCATCCCTCTTCCAAACTAGCCTAAAAAACTTTTTATTTTTAGCGAGTTGCAAAAACACCACTAAAAGGAGTAGTAAATAGCGGCAGAAGCAAACTTCCCATCCATCCATCCATTTTCCCTTCACCATCCTCGCATAAATATTAGCAGAGCGGAACTTTTTTGGAGGAAAACTTCAAACAAAACTTTTTTCTCTCAAGTGGCTCCCATCATCGTTGTTTCGACTTTGTTAAAATATAAATGAGTGTGCTGCTGAGCCCCATAAAAAATGGATTTTTGGAAGAGAAAGCCATTTTCCAGTATTATTAAATTCTCATTAGAAGGAATAATTTTGCAGTCATCCCCACCGACATGACAATCACGGGAAAAGGAAAACAGTCACCATCACTGGTGGCAGCCTTCCAGCAGCCTAATAACTTATTTTTTGAGAAGATTGCTGTCGTGAGCTGG
Organism: Acrocyrtus sp. NNG-2020; assembly: GCA_027744115.1. NCBI lineage: Eukaryota > Metazoa > Arthropoda > Collembola > Entomobryomorpha > Entomobryidae > Acrocyrtus > Acrocyrtus sp. NNG-2020. The sequence continues at coordinate 4,772 of JAHZND010005488.1, forward strand.
GAGACTTCCATTATGAGCGGTTGAGCGAGCAGTAAAATGTTTACAATTGGAATTTTGGGGCGAGGTCGATATTTGTATAATGATGAGAAGAGGTGAAGGCTGCGGAAGAGGAATTGGAAAGCTGGCAGGGATGCCCGATTAATAAGGAAACTTGTAATAATTAGTTTAGCCATCAACGGAGAGAGTGGAGTGGCACTGCTCTAAGTATAGCATTTTGTTCTTTGTTGTGCTCCCAATAGTGTTCGAGGAAGCAGATCTCGCCAAAAATCATTTTGACATAGTAATCATCGTCTGGAGTGCTTTATTAGGCGGCTTCAAAAGTTTTGAAAGAGGTTCGACCAAATTTCTATTGACTCTTCAGATGCACGTGTAGCCAGCTGGAAAAGGCTAAAATAATAAATAATATTTTCGAGTAGGGAACTCTTTCGATAGCTTTTTCTCTTTTGTGGTGTGGAATGACAAAAGGTGTTTGGGAAAAGGCGGATGATAAATTGAAATAGGTCATTATTAAAGGCAGAGGCTAACGTAAAATAAAATAGGTGGCAGCTTTGAGTTCGGTTATTGGGGGGAAAGGTGTGACTGTGGCTGGTATATAAATTCCAAGCCTGAGTTTCGTTTTTGTTTCGCCTTTCTCTTCGCAACTGTTTATTATTAGTGCGAGAATTGCGGTTGTGGGACTGCCAAAAAGTTTTTAGCACATTTGGAGGAGAGAAGCACTGAAAAAAGTCTTTTGCAGAATTGGCTCTTGCCTTTAGGAAATGTGATGGGAAAAAGTTAAAGGTAGCTTTGAGGTTGGGGAAGAAAACTTTCCGATTTTCCTCCCTGGAAATATATAATAAATGTCACCCTGTGTATAATTTTTGTTCATTTGTTTTCCCTCCGCTCCGGATTCTCTAGTTCCTGTTGTAAACTATTTTATTTAGTTAGCTCTGGCTCTACCCAGCCTGGAGTGGTTTCCACTAAACTTCTCATTTTGCTTCCACCTTGTCTTGGAGTAAATGAAGGTGATTGGTGGAGCTGCAGATAACTTTGATTTATTTCCCCTTTTCTCTAATTTATTAATGCAGGAGGGCACTCCAGCTAAATTTTCGGGGAAGGAGAAGCTTAAAGAAGCACGCTTTTGCTTAGTGCCAGAGCTGAGAAGATGGCATAAATAAAAAGTGAATTGGAAATAATTCGAGGGAACCTGTTAATAATCGTAAACATTTTCGTTTACGACTCGCCCCTCTTTCTCTGATTGCAGACCCGCGTCGTGCATCTCACTCACGGCGTAATTTAGCTGAAAATGAGTATGGGCATGCCATCGGAGTCATTATCTCGTGTGCATATCCAAAAGGAGACAGGAGGAGCAGCCCTCCAGAAAATGTGAATGGGAGGAAAGGCAGTAAAAAGTCATTTCAGAAAATGCAAAAGTTTTTGAGAAAATGAAAAAGAATTTATTGCTGTTTTCGGTTGTGGAAGGGAAATGGGGAAAAAGTGGCTCACGTAGTAAATTTTCTTATTTTTAGGTGTTTGGGCGGACATTGGAGCGGAGTGTGTGGATGGTAATGGGAGTTGGGTGGAGGAGTTGGGCTGAGAGTTTTTTGAAGAAGTCGACTAAATTATTTGTTTGGATTTTTCCAGATGGACGCACTCCAGTCCGAAGACGTTGTTCCCTCCATTCTCCAGAGGAAGTTGGCCCGCGCTCAAGGGAAGGAGGAGCGGCAAGAGCTGAAAACACAGCTCCGGAGACTATACAAAGTGAGTCCGTAATTAAATTCCCATCTGAAAATCTCAATTAACCGGCAAGTCTTCTCTCTCCGTCTCTCTCGTAAAGGATAAAAACAATGGAACAAAACAGGATCAACGAAAATACTCCGAGATTTTGATAATGATTTCGGTAGCGGCAATGGTCCGCTTTCCAGACACTTCTTTCAAAAGAGAAAGTAACTACTTCACATTTCGTGGTTTTTTTGCGGTTCGCTTAGCGAAAATAAATAGTTTTCCCAGTTTATCCGAATTTACAGTAAGAAAAACTTTTTCACGTATCTGAAGCTAAGCTTTGGAGAGGTTCTTCTCCGCTATCGTCATCAAGGTAAAGAGAAATTGACAAAAGGGGACCCATCCAACTTCCCCAACTTTGACCGTTTTTGCAGTCATTACAGCACGAAAACTGTTTCCAATACGCTTTTTAACGAGCCTGCACACATCACCACCGAATTCCTCCAAGCCAAAATGATATAATCTGACAAGTTGAAGCTCCTCATCCGTCCCCTTATAATTATCAATGAGTGCTGGGGTCCCACTTTAATTGCAAAAGGCATTTATAAGCTTCATCCCAAAGTATAAATCTACAAAATATATTCATTTTACGTTTTAGTCCTCTCCACACTTTAGAAAGCATCTCTCTCTCTCTTTCTGTTGTTGTCACAGAAGAGAAAGGGAAAAGCGAATTTCATTTGGTAATGAGAACTCTAGAATTTTCCAGTGAGGGAAAGGCGCATTTTGCCACTTGAGACTTCAAATTGAAGAGAAAATGATGATTGGGATGTTGATCTGCTCAAGAGTGAAAGCGGTTGTCTGGAGAAGTGGAAAGAAGGGCGGAGGAGAGGATATAAGTTGAGTTGCTTGGCACTTCAGTAGACTCCAGCCGCTTCTCCATGTGCAACTTAAATTGCAAAGTAAAAAGGGAAAGTCTCGGCGGGTGTCCTTTTCCCTTTTAAAAATATGTATTCTGTTTAGCCCCGTGCTGGAAGAGCAAAGATTTTTTAAGTTTAAATTTCACCTCGCAGAACCAGTTACAAAATTTGATGGGGAAAATGCTCATTTTCTTTAGGAATATCCAAGAAGAGGCAGAAAAGTTTGCAAAAATAAGTTTTTCTTGCGAAATGTTGTTGACGGACACAAAGTGTGCAAATATTAGCTTCTTTTTAGTAGTTTCCTCACAAGTCAAATAGATTCGCGAGCACTCGTAGTCAGAGGAGGATAATGATGAGTGATGAATGTGTACATTTCACAAATTGATGTCTGGAGATGCATATAATGAATACGGGGAAGTACTATGAAAAGTTTTTCTTGTGAAAAAGTAGTTTGTCAGTGCTTTATAAAAAGTACCAAGTCAGGTTAGAAAATGAAGAAATGTGCAAGTTTTTTAAGCAAGCAAAGATGAATGCTGAAATGTTCTCCGAAAGGAAAACGTAGTAGTTCCCTCACGATATTTTTTTACACTTGGAGGTGAGGTGGAGAGTCGAGAGAGATGACACAGGTAATTTAGCAAATGGGTTTTCCACCATAGGAAAAAAGTTGGACAGGGAAATAGAGGTGGAGGTGAGATGATAAAAAAGTTGGAGAAGTTCCCCCGATAAAAAATATAATTTTTGGGGAATCTGTATTCATCTCGCGGCAGCAGATCAGAAAAAAAATCTGAATGCTGCTGAGTTGCGGGTGCCGCTAATGCTTAATACGCCAACGACGGAAATGAAATTTGGAGATGAGACAGGAGAAAAGTTGATTGCGATGATGAGACGGAGTAGAAATTTATGGAGAGTGTGCTGTGAGCTCTTAAAGATGAAACATTTCTGTGGCAGATGCGGAAGCTAGTAACGGCACAGATGATAAACATAATTGAGCAAGTGACAGGACACGGTCACAACATGACAGGAGGAGGCAAGAACCATCCCACACTCCGAGACGACAAGCTCCGTGAAAACCTTCTCTACTCGCAGTACGAGCTCACCGACTTCTACTGCTACCAAAGGGTTGCCACTTACTTCTCCAGGAATTGCCTGAGCATTGCTAAGGTAGAATAAACTTATGAATATTCTCAAAATCTACAGTCTAGTCCACATCCTCTTTTCTTACCTCTCACTTCCTTTACAAAAATTTCTTCTCAGGAATTCATGACAAGCCTTTAGAAATCAGATTGAAAAAAATAGTTCTTTCCAAGGTAGTCTGGCGCGTTTTAAGTGGAGAAAAATACATTTTTTAGGATGTGCTGCCGTATGAATCTGACAGGATATATTTTTTGGTTGATTTGCAAACAAAAAGGGTAACTTTTTTTCTTTAGAAAGAAGAAATGCAAGAAAGGAGAAATTATACGTGAATGGCAGCAGATGCCACACATGCTTTCCACTTTCCAATTTGAAGAACGAGATTTCACAATTTCCCCCAAAAGTGTAAGTGTTTTTCTTCCCCTATTAATATTCAGGGAAGAGAGCGAAGGTTCTACTGAGCATTTTGCTAGAAATATTCGTGGAAATGGGACGAGTTCCGTTTTGAGTGCAGTTAGGCATCACAGAGACATAATATGGGAAAGAATTAGCATTAGCAATAACATGTGACATCCCCATCTCCTTTCTCCGAGTGTTTCCTAAACTTCCTTTTTTATCGAAAGGGGAAAATATTTGTAATAAAAAAGTGGAAGAGGAAGAGAAGACAGACAAGTGCTCTCTGGCACTATCAACTTATCCACACTCCATTTGGAGAATATCCCGAAAAATGCAGTTTTTTTAGTTAACGATAACGATCTACTAAAAATGTATGAAAATGATATTTTCTCCTTTTCTTTACCCAGAATCCGTATGTGACCCGTAAATTATACGTTTTGGTAAACATGTGCGAGCTCGGAATAGATTCGGCAAGGATTGAGAGCGCAATGACAAACACCTGCCACCACAGAGAAGTCGTCGGGATTCACTAAAACTTCCGCCATTTTACTGGCACAAAAATGAGAAAAAGTGAGTGGGAGAGCACGTGTCCTAATCATGTACAGTTTTTTAATGTGGAAGGTGTCTGAATTTTTCTATCCAGGTGCGGAGCATCCATCCCCAGCAAATATATTTAGTTGTGAAGAATTTTCCTACCAATTTCTAGAATAAGTTTTTCATAGTTTTGTAAAATGTTGTAGTAATGTAGGTAAGCAGTTTTTGTATCCTTTTAAAATTGGAGGCTCTTTCTACAAATTTCCACTTCATTATTTCCGTAAATCTTTTTCCGAGTATCTTTGAGGTTGGCGTAAGTCCTTTTTCTGTGAATATTCAGACCGAATGGTGTATAATGATGCAATGATGAAAAATAAACAGATGTGTTGCGAACAACGGGATGATGATAGTGTCATTAAAGGGATTTAACTGGCTCCGCTTTTCTTTCATAATTTCTCTCACTTGAATGTTTGAAGCCCTTTTTAAAATGGGCTTAGGTTTTTCGGATGGCTGCGTGCTATTAAAGCCGTCTCAATAGTGGGAGAAAATAAACCAGGTAGAGTTTCAAAGAGTGCTTGGCTGCGTGAACGAATAAAATATCCCTTTTGATGCGTGCGGGATTTCCCGGAGATTTTCTGTCATTTAGAGGACCACCAATTAAATGGGACTAATCGTCACTCATTTGGATGGGGAAAGGGAAATAAAAGTGAAAGGGGATTGTACAAGTAAACATTGGCACGAGCTGGGCTGGGTGGGTAGTTTAGATTTTAAGTGGGCATAATTTTTGAGCGTGCTGTAAAGATTTTGGAGTAGTAGTATAGAACAGCGACAATGGAAATGAGCTCGTTTGAAGTAAAACAAAAGGAGAGTTTTGCGCTAAAATAGTGTAAAGAAGTGGAATTCCCTGACAAATATTGGTGCTTCGTGCCACTGCATACCAAATTATAAGGGGAGCTTGCTGTATCTTTTATATGCTTTTGTTGCGTTCCAGCACTAACTTCCGGTTGTGTTGAGGTAGGAGAAAAGGAGAACGAGCCGACAAGACATGTCTGCGGCAAAGTGAGGGAAATGGGAGCGCCAGCGGCGAGCTGTTAATGCACGACTGAACTTTTTTGGTACATTCTTGGCATGATTTTAAAGCAAGATAGAAGTGGAAGAGAGAAGGGAGAGTGGTAGTGGTAATAGAAGAAGTTAGCCAGATAATTATTCATAGCCTCATTCACACAGTTTAAAGCCCATTCCAAAAATTAGTGAAGGACGGAAGAATCAAGCTTGTTCCGTAGTCTTATTATCCCATTTGTAAATTTCATGAGAGGGCAAAGACAATCTCCATAATTGCAGGCTAGCTAGATCTAGACAAAGCTCATTTTTAAACAGTCGAATTTTGAAACTGAAAGTTATCTAAATGGTTTTGACGCCATTGCGAAGGTGAATTTTTAGTAGTAAGTAGGCCTATATTTTAAAGATGCTAAACCATTGTGGTATTTCTTTTTGAATATCAATGCATTCCTCTAAAATAAAATGCAATTAAATATACTTAAGATACGGTTTACTTTCAAATGTATTCGTGTGCACGTCAGCTTTGCTTGGCATAGGTAGTTTTGCCGAAGTGACACTGCCGCTCTCACTTTTCAGCTTGGCGTGAGCCTGAGCTCACTGCTTTCCCTGCATAAAACGGGAGAGCTGCCACCCTTCCCTGTCAGTTTCTCCAGCGCTCTTCTCTCGTTCAAACCTCTGAGCTGCGCCGCTTATTTGTGTACAATATCAGCTAAACTCTTCTCTCTGGAGCTAAAGCTAAACTACTCAGATTTTTCAATGTTCAAAACAATTTTAAAATATTTTTGGGTGGAGAGCAGTGAAAGTTAATTTTTTCAAAGAAGGATAAGGAACTTTTAACTTTAGTTGAGAAGGAAAGCATTGAGAATTTTACACTCACTTTAATGTGCAATCATAATTCAAAATCTTGTTATTGTCCACTTAAACTGAAAAATGAAATTACTTTAGTGATTAGTGCAGTTAACATCCAGTCCGTTCTACTTGTATCCATCACATTAATTGGAACAAAGTAAAAAACAAAACTAGCAAAAGCCCCCTCCAAATAAAAACGTGAACGACTTCCCCAGCCAAATCAAGTTCTCTGCTAGCACCTATTACTCCAGCTGAAACGGCCGCCGCACTCCACATATTTGAGTTCACGCCGGAAATAGACAATTTTCCAGTGAACAATTTCCGTTTAGCATGTCCAATAAGGAAATTGACCTAACCTAAATAAAAGTACATACTCATACATACGAAATATTTTTGTCCAACTCTTTGATTTCATCTGTAATGCTGGAGCCTACAAAAACTGACATTGAGTTTTGCTGACAAGCTCCCTTCCAGTTAAAATGAAATTAGTTGCAATTCGATAAAGTTAGCTAGCAGAAATTTCCAGTGACGATGCACTCCTCTTCATTTTTATTTTTGTGTGAGTTCGTTTTCGTTCCGATCTCAGCCTGAGAATGAAGCGCGGCAGGCCCTCGACTAACAAGCCTTCCCATCTCTCCCTCTTTTCAATGTCATCCTGCGCCATAATTCTTCTAACCACTGTAATCGGTAAGAAAAGTTATTGTAAATTGTGTTGGGAAACATTTTCCTGATGTTTTTATTACCAAATTCTAAGCAGGTATAAGAAACGCATACTCTTCCCAACTTCTCCCCACTTTTATAACAATGCGCACAACTTACTTCCACAAAAAAGATAAATTCGCTAAGGTAAACGCAGAACTTTTTTTCTTTCTTCGGGGAAGCGGAGGCGACGAATATAAATATATTTTTTTCCGCACAATATACTTCTTTTATGGCACATTACGAGATTTTTTCAGGGGAGAAGAGAAGCACTTCTCCCCATTTCCATCGTATAGCCAGCCCCACAGTAAATATATTTTTGAGAATGAATGGGAACTTCCGAAATATCAGTTTTCGTGAATTTATCAGCGTAAACCTTCCAATGATAGTTTTGTTCTCATAAAGCAAAATACAATTTTTTCATCGCTGTTTTTCATCCGTAATCTCGGCTTGTGTGCTTTTCAGAAAATCCCCGGAATTGGTAAGAATAACGGGCTTACATCTTTTATGTTTTTGTGGGATTTACGGGTTCCAGAAATCCACCACAGCTTGTATATTTTGGTAGCCTCCGTTCCTCCCCACTTTGCTCCGAAGAAGAAGATTCTTTTTGTGCTGCTGTTTGCATAAAATTATAATAATGCGAGTATTGAAGAGTGAAAATGTTTTGATCCGCTTTCCGCCGTTTACTCTCCCATTCTTCCGTGGGGATTTGATTTATTCTTGGGATCCGCTACTTGTGCAAAAATATAAGAAATGTGTGGAGAAAAGCAGGAGCTACCGGGACTGTCTTGAGACGACTCTTAGCATAAATCAGATTTCCTTTCAGCCTCGTGGGAGAATCTTTTCAGCAGTGGATTTGGCGGAAATCAAGAGATCGGCCGGGGTTATTTCAGAACAGAACAGATGAAGAAAGCTGAGCGGTGGTATTTATAGCTTGGGCCGTAAATAAGCGGTTTTTCCTACTTTTAATCAGTTTCCGAATATTTTCTCAGAAAACCGATTTTCAGGGAAATCCGATTTCTTTCAAATATAATTCAAGATAGAAAAGATGCGGATTTGCGGATAATTTTATTATTTTTCCGCATGGAAAAAATTTTTCTATAAAGTTATCTTGTCGAAATTTTTGTCAGTTTCCCAGCCCCAAACTTGTAATTGAATTTTCTACGTCTTCCTCCTTCCTCCCTTCAACGTGTAACGTGTAGAGGAAGAAGCATGAATAGGTACGAGTATTGACGCTGATGGCATTTCACATTTTCTGTCAGACTTTTCCTGTTTCCGTCAAATTCATTTCTCTCATTCCCTAAATTTCTTAGCATTTCAGCAACAGAAATAGAGAAATATGATCAATGACATAAATTGACGAGAGCGACAGCCACCCGAAGCACCAGAGGGAGGAAGAGAACAAATATCCTTGCAAAAAAATTCACTTTTCCCTCCCATCTCTCTTTACTTACCTCCATTCATCCAACTAAGAGCCGTGCTCGATCACGTATTCCCCAGAAACAAAAAAACTTTTTTTTATATTTTGGGCTGAAACAGACAGGAAAGAAGTTCTCAGATGAAGCTGTTTGTTTTTGGAGCACAAAAATACCGTTGCGAATTCTGTCCAGGGGGACCCCAGAGACCAAATAATAACATTATTTGGAAGAGAAAAGAAAAAGAATAAAACCCGACATCTTTTTTATTCCTTTTCGCAACTCGCTCTGGAGAAGAATAGAAAATAGACTTTTTTATTTCTGTTTTCTGTCATCCAGCAAAAAATAGAATCCGGGTTGAATCAGGTCAAGTCAAAGAGAAAGGATAGATTTTTTTCTGTTTCTGGTTTCCCTCTCCCTCTCTTGCCATATCGGCTTTTGTGGATGTTGTTGGGTGTCTGCTTCATGTCATTGTATTTTTATGCTGAGGTTTTTTTCTCTTGTGTTCTTCCTCCTTTCATCTTCCTCGCTCTTCGCTCTGTGACTTCCTTAAAAAACTTCTTTTTTGGGGAGCGTCATGGACAGGTCGAGAAAAAAGCGAGTTGGTGATGATGAGCTATATTGAATTGGAGTTTGTATGTTGGACGAAGAGTCTGGGCTGACCTAGATAGGCTTATTTTCTGATGTAATAAAAAAGAAGTTTTCTTGAAGTGACGAGCCCAAGACAGATCTGGAGAGAAGTATATAGCATGTTGCACGATTTCCTGGAAGTTTTTTCTCCAGGAGAAAGGAAAAGGTGTCTTCATCTTTCCTGACTACTACAGCAGAAATGTGAGTGGGGAAAGAAGGAAAATCAAAAGGAAAAAATATTTCCTTTTTGGTAGACGGACAAAGTCATAATAAAAACATGGACGGAAGAATAGGTCACTGAAAGAAAAAAAGTTGTTTTTTTGACTTGGGTGATGGGCGATGGTGTGAAGAAGGCGCCATATCACCATTTTATTTATACTTTTCGCTGACTCGTACTGAAAATGGAGACGATGAAAGGAGAAAAAGTTGCAAGTTTTGCTACCTGGCCTACTCTACCGCTGATATATTTTCGTGATGAAAACACACACGTCCGGTTTTAATGTGAACTCTGATCTTTAGTGATTGCTTCGTGTTTTGGGAGTTATTACACTAAAAAATAGCTGTATTGGCAGCTCACTGCTTTTTGTATTTTTCCCTAAATGTGAGAAGGCAGGTTTGCACTATTGCATGCCAGAAAGGCGTTAATAATGAAGGGCAGAAGGGCTGAAAATGCAGGAAATTTTAAGGAATGCGTAATTCGCGGGTGCGCCAAAACATTTAGTTTTATGATGCTTATCTGAAATATGAAAGTTTAATGGAGGTGCCATTTCGCTCGGAGGCTGTCGGCTAGCTGCACTCTAAGAAAAAAGAATTTAATTACGCTGCCACATCCTCTGTGTGAAGGTGGGAGTGGAAGGTATATATATATGAAGAGAAAAGCGGGCAGAGAAAGCTGAAGAACAGGAAACTTTTTCCCGCGCACATTGATCATTGCGTAATGTATTAGTAATCCCATTTAGTAGTAAGAAAAAGTGTATTCTGCAGAGTTTTTTTGTATCTGTGGGCGCTAGAGCACTACCGATGTGCTCTCCCTTTAAAAGATTAAAGCCAAGATGAAAAGGAAAATAGAGAAATGCGGCGGGAGAAAGGGCTAAAAAGGAAGTTGATTGAAGGATGAACTCTGCACAGACAGGTTAATCCATTTCATTACCCAACTTTTTTCCAACTTTTAATCTGGAATGAAATGGGAAGGATAAAAAAGTCCTTTCTCGCAGTTTTACTTATGGGAAAGCCATTCACCCGAAAATAATAAGAGTAAGCAGAGCAAGAGGTGGATGTGGATAAAGTGGAGAGAGAGCAAAAACTGTTCTCTGTTTCGTACATTTCTTTCGGCCTGACCCACAGCATGCTGTACCAAACATATTATTTTTATAGAGATAGGAAGATGCATATCGAAAAAAGTTTTTTGTCGGTATTTTAGATAAGAGCGCACAGCACATTGTTTTGAAGTGAGTGGAGAGCTCACATTGAAGTATACGACCGACACTGAAATAAAATTAAATGAGTTCGATTCAATGGCTTTCCATACGTGTTTTGTCATGGCTCCCGTTCTACCTGGAGACCTGGCATTTTCCACTAACCCTCACCATTCACGGTGCGGTTAGCTTGTTTTGGGTCAATACGGAGAGAGGCTATAAAAAAAGTAAAAGCCTCCTATTTTCTGGATACTCTTTTCCCTTTCTGTTTTCACTTTTTAGAGGAGACATCATCCTGGAGAAAAAAATGATCGTGTGCGACCAACAACTAACCCACCGCCAAACACCATTTCCCTATCCAATTTTTATGGGAGGAAGTTTCGAGCGCGAAGCAGGGCACTCTTGAGTAATTGATGAAATTGAAAAGGTGTGAGCATGCCGTGCATACGTACACAGCTTGGAATAGGAGCTCCTTTTAATTATTTCATCATGTAAAATTCCAATCCTGGCTTTTATGGCTTCTGGCTTGCTTTTAAGTACCTGGACATTTTCCGGGCTTTTTAAAGTGATTGACATAAAAAAGTAATTTTGGGTAAAAAAAGGTGTACAGCTTAACAATAAGTTTCTTCTGTAAGTAAATGTTATGGGACGCTCACACACATTAGAATAAGTTGCTGGCATTATGGTGTCTACATCAATTCAAAAGTAAGTTTTGGCGGTGTTTTAGGGTGAAGGAACTTTCGATGACTGGCTGCCGCTTCATTTGAAATATTTTGTACTTGATTGGGATAGCGCCGGGCTGACGTGAGTGCGCATTCCCGGAAACATTGCCCACTCTATGTATACTAAAAATATCTCCAGGAAGTGTTTCCAGGGAAAGCTCCCTAACCCTTTCACTACCTACTTTGAAGTATTAGGTGTGAAAAGTCAGCGGGAACCGCGAAGTGGAAGTTTTTATATTCGTAAATGACAATGACGTCTTCTACTCGGCGGGTGTGGAACAGCTCCTATAATGTCCACGTGCATGCATGATGACGTCGACTGAATTTACTCAAAATTTAATTGACAAATGGGAGCAGGCAAAGCCTTGACATGGTCTCTGGCATGCCAGAGCAGTAAAGCAAGGAGAAGTGCTTCCCGAGTGCCTTGTTTTTTATTGACTTGCCACTTCCACTTCACGCAGGAAGGTATTTTAGCGCTGGTGAAATGTGTGATGTCTATTTTTGGTGCAGTGAAAGAAGAAAAAAGGCGAGGGAGGAGAAGGTGACTGTGGATATGCAAAGCGCGTGCAATAAACACCCACCTCGACTCACAGCTTAAATTTGTTGTGCACGCACTACGGCTGTATGAGTTCTTTTCAGAACTGAAATTTGTACTTCTCAGCCAGGAAATAAATCAGGAGCAGTTGTCACAAAACAAAATCCTAATAATAGTCCGGGCTGGGGAGGAAGTAGGGAGCTGTGTGCGGGTGAGTCATCCAATACACTCTTCGCGAGTTAGATTTGTAGCATGAAGTTCTGTTCAAAGTGGAAATTGCTTTCGGCTTTCCTTCAGGACTAAAATAACAGTTTTTTCTGGTGCCGTTTGAAAGGGGTAGTAGTAGTAGTCGCTTTGACAAATGTGCAGGTTTGTGCTTCTCATCTTCGGCCGAAATGGCAGTAATTACAGAGAAAGGCTACGATAGTGCTGGAAAGGTCATAGTCATCATCGTAAAAAACCAGCACAGCAGCCGTGGGTGAGTGAGAATACTTCTCTATTCTCCTCCAGCCCGTGTTTTCGTTGCATTTATTGCAGCGAGTCCACCGCTGGAACTACTGCTATTGGTGCTGTGCCTCTACTTTTGATGACTTGTTACCATGCTGCGGAACCAATATTGACATGAGTAGGGAGCGAGTGGAGTGTTGACAGTGATGAAGTCCATTCCATAAAGTGGACGACCACAACAAACAAGAATAAAATAAATTTGGGAGAGAGCAGTTGTAGTTGTTGTAGCAAAGTAGCGAGTGGCCCCTCCAAAGTAAAAGTGGGAGGCCTGCAAGGGAAGTAGTGCTACTAACGGAAGTGGAATGTGGACAGGCACAAAAAAAGAGCTCTCCGCTACAAATTTACAGCTGTACATTTTATCAGGAAAATAGGCTTACAGAATACCAGAGTACCAGTACACGCTATTCGTCTAATTACTCTCGATTGCAAAAATGTCTGGGGATATGGCACGGCACGGGATTTATTCCGTGGAAAATTTAGGTACAGTTTGCAAATTACAGTCCAATTAAATTCACTTACGTTGTCACTTTAATCTTTTGCGGTGTGTGGCGGGTGCATAATGCACCGTGCATTGCTGCAAATGGAAATTGAAAGTTAGGAAGTGAATTAACTATTCAAAATAAATTTTAAAATACTGGATTAAAGGACCTGAATAGAAACTTTCAACTTAGCTGATGAACGAATGTGATATAGTAAATGGAGCTAATTCATTTTGTACCATGATTTAACGAGATAAAACCTAACAATCAAATTAAGAGAACTAGGACTAGAACCATGCAAAAAGTATTTTTCTGCGAATTCTTTAAACTTTTGAAATGATTCAAAGGGAAATGAATCCCATTAGTCCCATCTTTGAAAATGCAAACGCACCTACAGCACCACTATGCACCTTTTTTACGACTTCATCAATCAGTATCATCTCACTTCCAGAAATCTTAAAGGCCTAAATGTACTCAACCGCGCGCAAGGACAGCTCCACACTTCCTTCTAATTTCTCCAGATTTTTGAAAAAAAAGTTTGCTTAAGAAAGAGAGCTAAGAGTAGGCCTTTATGACATTTGCAGCAATGCCTAGCATTAGCGTATATATTTTTTTTGATATTGGCTCGTATCGGAGCAAAAGGAAGCTGGAAAATGCAAATGTGTTCGGTGACGGCAGAGAAGAGAACTTTACCTTTTTTCTGCCGTACCCATTTCATAATGCGAGATTAAGCAGGTCGAACAAGTTTTACGATCTTTTGTCATGCAAAACTCCACTTTTTTCCAGCTCTACTTCCACTACTCTCGACAAACGCTCTTCATTTCCCCTCCGTTTCGTCGTGATAGTTTCTTTTCACAACTTTCTTTTCTCTTTTTATTAGTTTTATGAAAGTAGTTTGTTCCCATTAAAGCTCAACTAACTTTTATGAGCTCCGCTCCCCACCTCCCTCCACTCTCTACAAATCCAAACTCTTTTTTCTACTCTCCCTCAAAATTGAGCTTTAGCTCCTAAAATTCCTTTTTTGTCCTTAACCGTGCTGCGTGATGGGGCTCCCGTGACAATTGAAATGGAAGCCTTACTAAACAGGAATTATGTAATGCCTCTATAATGCAATATATTTTGGGAGCGCATTCACAAAAATGACGAAGGCTGGGCAGACTGAAATTCTCCAGTAATGAAAAGCAGACAAAAAAGAAGAATTTGCAGAGGGCTATCGCAGAGAAATGCTAAATTATTCAGAGCAACTTCAGAGAGAATTTTGGAATGTTAGGAAGGAGCTGCAAAGTAGGCTGAAAATGAATAAGGCATATGTTTTTGGTTTGCAGTGGTTTGCAGAATAATTCAGGAGTACATTAGATCACCCTAATTATAGTTGCGCTATCATTTATACTAAAATATGCTTTGTTCTGCTTTGTTGTGACTGTGACGGAAATGGCTGCCATTCATAAAGTAGCGGGGAGAAGGGAGAGAGAGAGTCCCTGACCCACTTCCTTTCTCTCCAAAGTTAGCTGTGGTTGTGACTATGACCCATCAGGGAATTATTTTGTGGGACGTGAGACTAAAACTTTATTGCTGTCACTCCAATGTAGAAAATACTTTTTGAGGAATGATGGGAGACAGCTTTAACCTCCGCACTTAAATATTTGCACAGAATGGGATACGGATTGGTTAGCGAAGGGCTATATGTATTTAAACATTCCGTAATCCTTTCTCCATTCCGAGCAATGTATTCTACCGGAAATTCCACAATTCTGCGTTGGAGGTGCAATGGAAAGGACATGATCTAGGGAATTCCGATTCCGTCCATGCATATTACAATTTGTAAGCCCATGCGAGTGGAATTGCCAGTGGCAAATCAGGCGCAAAAATCCTCAATGCAAATATTTCCCGTAGTTGGATTGGATTGGAGGAAGCAGGCAATCGATTTTGAAACCCTGCATATTATTCTCCAGGAGAAAAGAAGCCGCTTGGTTCTATATTAAGTCCGAATAACGTGGCTTCTTCTGAACAATCTAGTGACACCCCACTCACAACCTTCACCTTCTAGTATTTCGACTGGAATCTTATTCTGCGATACACTACCAATTTACTTACAGCGTATGGTAATTTCCAGCCACTTACTTCTCCCTTTCAAGGTTACGGTTAGCGTTGCAAAAATTTAAATCATTATGCTAACTGTCATGGACTAATGCATTGTTAAAAATATTTTTGAAAAACTTTTTTTCCACTTTATTTCCTTCCTCTGACAGTGTCCTTCACTCTCACTGCAGCATCCCTTTTAAAAAGTGGTCTGCGTCCGCACGCACCGAAGAATTTCCCTTTTTAGCTGGTGGTCTAGACCATAACTCACTTTTAACGTTATTATGTAGCTCCTAAAATGAACTTGAAAAGTTTTCCTATAATTTCCACCAGATGTACAACTTCTTCCTTAAAGAAACTTATTCCATTTTCCATCTTCCCAACTATAAATTCTCCTTTTCATACCCTCTCTCGCCACCGCAAACTGCAAACATAAAGGAACCATCCGTAAATCCCATCCATTAGCTAAGTTATGTGTGGAAAGGAGGAATGCTCTAGCTCTCACTTCCCAAGTTTTTCTTCGGAATGAAGTGCCAACACAACAAACTTCCACTTTCTCCATTCCGCAGGACTCCTTCCCATCCTCCAACTACCTCCTACCCAACAACGTAATCTAACGGGGAAAATGATTTATTTCAAGTGCATTCACTCACAGCTAGCAACCAGCCACTGCTATAGCGCCTTCTCCCTATAAAATAACATTTTCTTCCCCAACAAACATGCCCGCACTACCCGCCACCACCGCCTTTCCCACACGAGCAGCCATCCACCAGCCTTAAACTGCGTAGCACATCTAATAATAAATGAAATAATAATGAGAAAACTGCTCGTCTCATTCCCCTCGGAACATACCCGCTCCCCATTCTATTTATATTTACAAAGTAATAAAGTTGCGAGATATCATCCAGTCATAACTCTCATCAGTCAACCCATTATTGTCCGCTTCCTCCACACACTTCTATAAATAGCAGTTCACGTAACGACCTTTTTTCTACTGGCACGAGAGCAGCCAGACCTTCAGAAAATTATTTGCCACCGGAAGAAATAAAAAATGAATTGAGATGGAAACGGCAAACTTCATATTTTTTCCTGTGTCTCTATCGGAAACACTAGTGCATTTTCTCCCAAGATGCGAGCGTCAAATGCATTTCTCACTGTTGGCTGGGAAAAGGAGGAATACCGAGGACGAAGGTGGGCCCGTGCTCCCGACACGCATTCTCATTCCGAATTGCACGGACACAATGCAATATGTAATGCAGCCGTAAAAATAAATTTTGTAGTAGCCCAAATAGGGTCGTATAAAATGGATATGATAACGCTCTCCATTATTATTACGCTCCACCTTACATTTATTTTCCTTTCGAGATGGGGAACGAGTAAAAAGGATCGATCATTTTAGGCCAATATTTCAACAGTTTTCTCGTTTTTTCCTTGTCCCCCTTTTTTACCCGTCACTGATATGACGATTTTTTTGGTGGTGGAGAAAATGCAGTACTTTTTACACGACTTTAACTCTCCCACAATAACGCACCTCTGCAAATAGTGAAGCCACTTTAGCTAACAGAGAGATATCCAGAAAACCTCCAAAAATAGTGAAGAGCGAAGGGTGCAGATGAAAAATAGTCGGAATGGGAAAGAAAAAGCCAAGAATATGTTTTACGACATGATGATTTCCATGAAGATGGGAATATGCCGAATATCTTTTTTCTCCAGTTGGAATTGAACATTTCAAGGATAGTAAGATGATTTTCGTTTTGCGCCTCCATCTCCATTCTTCTCCTCTCCTGTTCTTGCTATCGCTGCATATTTTATTTGAGTTCATTGTGAAAGTAACTTTATTTTCATCCGATATGACATGCCAGCGGAGAAAAAATATATATTCTCTGAAGGACGGCCATTTCTCCTAAAAAGTTGAAATGTTATCTCAACTGCACTGCCAAGGCAGAGCCAACCCTCAAACCAGTCTATTTTTATATGCGACGGTGCACATACTTGAGGCTTTTTCTTCCAGTCTCAAACATCTCTTCTCCAGATCATCACACAAGAACATAAAAACCGCAAGACAATGTTACCAAGTCCTGATCCTTTCCCCTTTTGTTCCTCCAACAAGAAGATATGCTCATTTTTCCTCTTCTCTCCC
The DNA here is from genome assembly GCA_027744115.1 of Acrocyrtus sp. NNG-2020. Lineage (NCBI taxonomy): Eukaryota > Metazoa > Arthropoda > Collembola > Entomobryomorpha > Entomobryidae > Acrocyrtus > Acrocyrtus sp. NNG-2020. Next base: position 21,980 of record JAHZND010005488.1, read on the forward strand.
ACAAAGACATGTGAAGGAGGAGCATATCCTAAATAGCTTGTAACTTGTGTGCATTCTCTTCTTACGAAAAAAAACTTTGGAGAAAAAGTGTATTCTCAGCAGGATAAAAAACTTTTTTTCTTCGTTGCTCAGCTCATAACAACTTTTTTCCTTGGCAGTTCATTTTCATGCATGAAAATACATATTTTTGTAGGAAACACCCAGCAGAGAGATCACTCCCGTCATTATCGTCTTCATTGCTATTGCTGTTACTCTATCAGATTTTGTTCGGAGATGGATTCAATTCATATGAAGAGAAGGGAAGAGATGGCTCGTTTTCCTCTTTAATATAGCACATTGCTCCTGAGAGGAGCATGCATTATGCAACACTTGGCTACTCCCGTGCTCCGACTTTTTTTTATGAAAAACCTTTTTTAGTCAATTCGTGTCATTGTCGCTTGTTTCTGGAAAATATACTTTTTGGTGGGTTTTTGGGTGTCGTGTATGCATGCGTGCATGGGTTTACTACATGAGGAGCTGCCGGCTAATGCTACAATAAAGAAAACAGTTTTAGTAATATGCGCTTTTTAGAGGAGAAAATGAATAGAAATGGGGGAAGGATGGTGGGGAAAAGGGAAGTGCTCACGCAGAATGTGCATTAAACTTTTTGAGGGGAAATTGTTAGGCTTTTGGGGTATGGTTCGTTCATCTTTAAGTTTTTGAGACTTTTTTACCCTCCACTTGTATTATAAATGCAATATGATGCATGAGCTGGTGCGTGTGCTCTGAATAAGAACGATGTGCTTACTTTAAAAAAGTTATGATCTTTCCTCTTCCCCTTCCCCCTATTAAAGGGAGAATGAAGCGTTGAGTTGCGTTTTGTCCGTGAAAGACGATTTTTGTTAGTGAAAAAATCTGGATTTTTTCTGGAGAAGGAAAGACCGAGAAAAAATTGAGTTAAGTGTGTATGGTTTACACAGAAAAAAGTTTTGCACCCCTTTCAACAACCCTGGTTACTTTGTTGTCCGCCACAGCAACTAAATACGATGTGCGCAATTTCAATCGATAAGTTTCCCTCACTTGGACGAGCCTAACTGTGATTTTTTTAAAAATTCTAGTTAAATATCAAAATAGCCGAAACGTTCAGCGTCGTTCAATTTCAAAGAATAATGCAATAATTATAAATAAGTAGGTTTGTTACCATCCTTTTACTTTGTTGACGTTGTGTATCTCCTTATAAAATGAACAAGCCAGTTTCCTTCTAGAAGCCTTTGCCTAATTCTGAGTGACAAGTTGGTAAGAACAGAAAACAATGTTGGTGTGCTCACGCGATGTCCCGCTTTCTCTTTTTCTGCTACCTGCTACCCAGCTCTGCTATTATTCCGCTGTCACCATCGTTGCTCATTCACTCCTTTCTTCCCTTGTTAGCTCACCAGCCCAAATCCCAAGACAAATCCAACTTTTTTTTATTATTTCAGGAAAGTGGCTCCAAGCCGAGAGCAACTGAAAACTTCACAAAGAACAACGAGCATACAACTACAAGCAAACAAACGAGCGCACAATGAACAAACCTGGCAAAAAATGCTTTCTACAAAGAAAAAAGGCCGATAGTAGCCTATATAGATTTTTCTCTTTTCATACTGTGCGCCGACAAATAAAAAGTCTAATGAATTTGTTGAATGAAAAGCTTCATAGTCCGTGGTGGAAAACGAGACAGTATAATAGAATGTTAGTATTCACCTTTTACAAAAATCCAAAAGAGTAGGAAAAATCTGTTCTTGAGCATAACCTTTTTTAATCAATAGCGCACACTCGGCAAAATACCAGCAATTTATAAAGCAACAAATAATGTACTTTCCCTTTTGCCTTACTATCCATCCACACCAATTTTTTCACCTTTACGGAAACTAGATAGGTATTTTTATATTTTGGTTTTGTAGCGAGCGAAACCCATCTCATTTCTTATTTAGAAAGTGTAGCGCTGTCCGTTATCCTGATTGGGAGCTATTTTACGCTCAGGTGAAACTGTTGCGTACTCTTATGAAAGCTCCCACTCCATTATTGATTGGCATGTTAGGGAGTGCAGAGTGCTGACGAGTATGACTGAAAACACGAAAAATGTTTAGCAGGCAGCTTCGCTAATTTACATGCACTACTAACTAGTACTGCTATAAAGCAACTAATGAATAATTTTCCTGACAAACAAAAAATGAATACTTTTTTCAGTATGCTCTCTGCTACTTCATATTTTATAGGTTGCAAGCTCCATCCATTATTATTTTGGTGGTGGAGGGAAGTATGGAACTCGCTGGTTCTTTTTTCTGTGCAGTGTCCTTTTTGTTTGAAAAATGGGCTTGGGATGTAGGTATGCCATGGATAGCTGGGGAAACGACATACCAGCGTTCAACAGCCTGAATAGCTCTAGCTGTTTTACTCGGGAATGAATTATTGCTCCCTGCGGACATCTCTCCTTCACTCTTCTCTCCGTCCACATTGTGTGCTGCTTTTTGTTCGCTACGCACTTTTGTTTTAGATTCTCCAGCTGAAATAATTCTCGACTTCGGACTCCAAGTCAGTTCCACTTTGTATGTGAATTTCCAAGCAAATCTGTCTTTCTGCCTGAGACGACAGCCAAACCAAAAAGTCCATTTTCATGGAGTTCATTTATTTCTCTCCTTTCCAGACAGGAGGATAGATTGTACCGGCTTTGTAGCCATTATTTCATTTCTGTCTCTCCTCCACGCTTACTCCCATACCCGCATAAAACCGATATTTCCATGATTGGCGGAATTAATGAGAAACAAATGGACACAGTCTAAAAATGGAAAATGTTAGCAGGAAGAACTAAAAGCTTCACCTCAGATCCACATCCACAGAGCCACCTCAATCCCTCCATTCCTATTTCAGATGTCACCTAAACTAAGTGAATCGATGTGGTTTCCATTTCCCACTTTCCATCTCCGCTCTGCAGCCTCCCTGAAATACCTCGCCACTCTCACCAAATATTTCATGTTTGGTGGAATAGAGATAGTAAAATGTACAATAAAAGTCAGGCTAAAGCCGCAAGGAAACAAAAGCGGAGCAAAACCGCACGGTTTACTTCCATTCCCAAACAAAAACTTTTTGTCCAGAGTTCCAGGACAAAAGAGGACAAACTTAAGTAAATAAACATGGACAGAAACAAGTGTAAATGGCTCTGTGCACTACTCTCCTCGGCTTACACCACTCCACCTTATTTTTTGGAATGTTTTTTGCCAGATAGCGATAGCTGACCGAGTCCATTTCACATATTTTTTTATACGAACCTACATCCATGTCAGGTCAGTTGGATTGTTGGCCAACTCCAAAATGTGGATTTTTTTTTCCTTCCACTTCCACACATGTCCTGTATTTCAAATTGTACGCTCCGACCTTCCCGCTGTTGCTCAATCATTCCAGTCTAGACATCTTCTCCAGCATCTCTGGAAAATTTCAGGAGTTGAAGAAACGAGGCAGTCTGATATGGAAGATATCCAAAGCTCCAAAGCGGCTCGTTGGATTGAAGAGCTCTCCCATTCAAATTTTTTTCGGGCTCATCCTCATTCTCATCTCCCTTCCATTTCATCCACTTTAGAGCACTGAGCTTTCTCCGAGGACATCCATAAATACGTGTCGTGCTTTCCCTTCCGCATTCTCAGCTCTCAAACGCACTCACTACTTTACTCACTTCCTTAGCGAAAAAAATAACACGAGCCCAAGAAAGGAGAATAAACCTTTCCCTCGTACCTAAAAAAATCCGTTTTTCCGTTCAGCATACTGCACACGCCTGCCGGTCTGGAAACTATCTAAAAATATTTTTACTGTGTGTTTCGTTTGCTTATACTGGTGGGATGTCGATGTCCGTTATTAAGGGTATTCCCTCTGAGAAAACGAAACATTTTTTCTAAAAAGAATGGAAGAATATCGGGTAAATGATGCCGAAGCATTTCCCTTTTCTTCTTGCAGCATAATCAAGTTGAAATATAGAAACGGAATAAATTGAGACAAACAAAAAACTAACTTTTTAGGATAAACCCCACAGATAAAAAAGAGATGGAGAATATTCTTTATCAGCCAAGAAAAAATATTTTTCCATTTCTATCAGGTATTTCCAGACAAAAGAGTAAGACGATTTAAGATGGGAAATGCTAGTATTTTTATATTTTTTATGTGATTCTGTAAAAGGCACTTGTTATTTTCTTTATTTTTATATTTCCCGATCCGCTCTGTGCTTCATGTCAGAGCAAAAAGTTATACTCCGGACTGCCTAGCTATCCCCCCACGGAAAGGAGCTTTCCCTCCAAATCGAAATCCAATACTGAATAAATATAATAGTGAATGGGCTCTCTGGGAGCTAGTAAACAATTGCCTTTTATCCTCCACAATGGCGATGATGATAGCGTTGCAAGCAGAGAAGAGAGCATTCCGGAAACCAGCTGAAAATGCAGAAAATTGAGACAAAAATATATTCCCTGTCAGCTCTCCAGTGACCGATCTTTTCATCTGCAGAAAAAGCGAAAAAAATACAATATCTGCTACGCGAGCAAGCTCTAAAAATTGAAAGTTGACTGGGAAAATATCTATAAAAAGGAAAATGTGGAAAGGTGCCTTTGAATAAAAATGAAACGTGGCCGTTTTAGGGCGCTATTGAAAATCAGCAACTTCAATTTCGTTTTGTGAGGAAAATTCCGTAAATATTATTAATTTTTGATGACGAGCAGCTCCTCGTTTATTTTGGAATTTTAAGTGAGCAATAAAGCCATTTCTATTGAAGAAGAATATTTATCAGATGGGGCACATCAAATATGAAAACAGAAGTTGAAGAATGCTCGTATTTCTGAGAATGGCTTCAAGACAAAAAATAAATAAATTGGGGACGACATGAAAAGGCAACATTCAATTTCCTGTCCGTAACCAGTCGGAATTTCTTTTTCAGATGGAGAATTTCTAGTACGAATCGGACGTATTTTCTGTTGCTGTCCCTTTTTCATTTTGCTGGTTGCTGGCGGAGCACAAGTCATAAAAAATATTTTTTCTCTCGGAATGGAAAAGGAGATAGCCCACCTGCTTGCATTCCTCCAAACTTCCCAATTTCCTTTGACCCACATGGCTCTCAGTCGGACTCAGAAGAGAGGACACAGACACAGTCTGACACCCCGTGTCTCGCTGGAGCTCTTTGTACGCACACATTCCTCCTATCTTTTATTGAATGACCTTTTTTCTCGTAAGCGATTTTTTTCTCGCTACATTCAACTGGAAGAAACCTTTTTCTACTGCAATTTGACATTCTTACTCCCCTCTCCCGCCTTTCAAAGCATTTTCAGGTCTTCTGTAAAAGAAAAGCTCTTTTAAGGTTCAGGTCTCGTCTCTATTTTTTTCTTTTCTCTGTAAGGAAAAAGTTACTTTTCTTTGGATCGTCGTCACCGTCGCCATTTCATATTCCGATCAACATTGCCTTACTTAACATTACAGCCAGTACAACTCTGAGGAATGAGCTCCTCCAAAAATTCGTTAGTTTAGCCGCGGCCACAGCTAAAATAAATTTGTAGTTGTGGGACCGCACGTGCGTTTCCCGTATGACTGCACGGCTCTCACACTGGCTTATCTATCTACTTTCTCACTTTCCTCCGAAAAAATATATCTGGCAAGTTTCATCGACCTTCACGGGAAGGAGAAGAATCCAAAAATATAATTTTTACGTTCTTCACGAAAAGATTTTTTTTGGAAGTAGCTCGACAGAGGATACATTTCGTTTAAAGTTGACTTACACAGAAAGTACAATTTCTAGGCATGAGTATAGTGCAAAAAGCTGAAAAGATAAAAAAAATCTCTTTTCTAGTATTTTTTCATCAAAGAATCTTCACTTTTCACTATCAAAAGTCGCATTAGGTCATGTACGGCAAGCTCAAATGGAATTCTGATTTTTCCCTCCATAAAAATATCACCGGAAACGAATTTTTTCAAGGAAGTGCCCTTTTTTATTTGCTCGCAAAAATATCCAGTATGGCTGAGGAACAAAAAAAATTTTTTGTCTCAGTTCTTTCATAGCTCAAGTCCCGAAATTGTAGGTTTCATTTATTTATTCTCATCCAATTTCACTTTCACTTGTTCCCAGTTTTTATATGGGAGAGGGCGTGAGCACAGCCCTGTCCTGCTGTAATGGATGGCAGTCCTGCAATTTCGCCTTTTCCATTGGGTACAAATCTAGATGCGATAGCTGGCAAAAACTCAATATAAAAAAATTGTACTTCTCTCCATCACACTGAAATAAAGGGAGAGAAAGGGAAAACGGAGAAAGAAATGGAAAAGAGAAAAAAGAATTGTGCAAAGCCTTTTCTTTTTATTGCTGTCATTTGTGCCTTTGAATCTATTCTGGAGTCATCTCTTTTTATTTTGGCGCTGGCAATTTGTTAATTTGACCGAGTCACTTGTTTCTTTTTATTTCTGTGTGAGACGAGGAGCCCATAAATAAAAAAGTTTTTTAAGGGAGAATGGGGAAAAAAGTTTTGTACTTTGTCCCTTGTGCATTGTTTAAAGGAGAGAAGTGTGCAGTAAAAAATAGTTTTTGAGATGTGCTGACAGGGAAAATTACTCGCTGATTAAAAGGAATATATTACTGACAATGAATTCGAATATCTTGTAAGGCTGGAAATTAAACGGTTTCAAAAAAACTATTTTTATATGATTTTGCGTAGGTAACTTTGGCGTAAGCGATGCGGACGTAGTCCTTCGACAGCGGGATGATTCCACACACAGCCGAGGAAGCTACAAAATGGGCGGTAGCGAGGTGGACAATGAAGGTGTTGGAGATAACTTAATCAAGAGGAGTACCAAAGGGCAGTCCCCTTTCGTGGATACTCTTTCGAGAAGCATTACCAGCTCCACAAGTAGCACTAAGAGAGGGAGTGCAGTGGACGGTAAAAATGGAAATGCAGTGGGAGAACTCTACTTCCGGCTCTTCCCTTCCGCACCCATCACTTTTCACAAGGTAAGCAGAAGTGTGCGCACGGCTTACTGCGGTAATTTTTTTCTGACGAGCACATTGAAGCTAACAATGGGAATTTACGCACTAGTGAAAATATTTTACGCAATCAACAAGAAAACGCACTCTTTTAAAATTCGAGGGTGTTCCTGGAGAAATGAGTGTAGAAAAAAAAATATTTGCGTACATAATGAAAACGTTGACACTTCAGATGAGGGAGCTGGCAAAGACAAAACCCTCGATTTTTTTATTAGATTTTACTTTCGAATAAATTAGGCAACGGAGCGTCACCACTTGTGCCCGCCCATCACCTCCCACAGGCCATCCTTCAATTGTGCTATAAAACAGTGCAATCATAAAAGTCTCTTGATGATCCCAGCCTGACTAAACAAAATTGTGGATGGAGAGTGGAGAGAAGTAGAGACACTAGAAGAGCTTCCAGTTTTTCCATCCTCTTTCCCAAATTTCCAGAGCCAAGTCAAGAGAGCTGTGAGAGTTGAGTAAACATTGACAAGTGAAAATCACGGTGGCAGTGGCTGTTTGCGTAGTGCCCTCCCAGAAATGTACTTTGACGTTAGTGGGAATTATCTGATTTCTTCTCCAGGACGCCAAGAGAAAAAGGTCGTGTGGGAAAATCGGGCTTTTTTGGAATTGAATAAAACGCTAAGTAAACTCCATTGTAAGATATGGGCTCGCAAAAAGGATTTTCTTTGCGAAATGCGGAAAACGCTTTAGCTTTGGCATCCACTAGATATCCCTCACTATACACTGAGTCCTACACAAAAGTCATTTTCTCCAGAGGAAGATTGCCACTGCGTATTATATAAATTGGCAGCACAAAAAATCTCTCCAGTTTCACTGGCTGGAGAGAGCAGAGCCTTTTGAAGCTAGGTTCTGCTCCGCTCACTTGCAAATGCATGTATTGGGGGAGAGTAAATGTGTTTTAATTCATTATCAAAGGGGAGCGAGAGGAAAAGGAGAGAGTTGATAAATATTCATGACCCTTTTCCAGCTAATGTGCATATTTCACATGGCAAAAAATGGTGGCGGGTAAGGAGCAACGAATTGAATTAGAGACACGTTTCCCTTTTCCTCCTTCTCTGTACTAGGACTATAGTGACTACTGACTCTGGTAGTTTCTTCTTGGAGGTTTCTGGAGAAAAAGAAGGTGAGAGAAGTAGAGCATATTTTTCCAGTGGAGAAGACTGAGAAACCAGAGCGTGCAAATGTTTGGAAGTGTAATGTTATGCAAAATTTATGGAAAACTTGCGGTCCACGGTCCATCCACTTACTCCTTTTCCCATTCTTCTTTCCCAAGACGAAATGAGGAGAATTTACGTCCACTTGCTTAAATAAACGGACTTTTCTTGAGACTGGAGACGGGACACATTATAATATCTTCTTTAAACCGACTTTGCTTTCAGAAAAAGGAGACATGGTTGACGGTTGGCGTGCCTACCAAAGCTAAAAACGGAGATATGTTCCGCAAAATGGGAGTCCCACTAACATTTTTGGTGGAAGTGGAGGAAAGACAAAATTACTAAATGATTTAAATCTGTACAGGCTCAATTAATGCTGGCAGTGCGACTATGCGGCATTTTCCTACTGTCGACCTCATTTTTAAAAATCTCGCTTTCCCCCTTACATTTGAGTATGGCTGGTTACGGTAGCGAAAGGAGACAGTGTCCCCACTAGGCACTTATTTACACCCATTGCCATTAAAATAATCAGGTTACACCAGGCCCAACCACGGCCAGTGCCCATATGCCACTGGTACCGGGAAATGAAAAGAACGAAGACTTTCCCCCAATAATATCCATTCTAAAAATGAGGAAAAAAATCCCAACAAAAAACTTTTTCTTGTTTCGCGAAACCTGAAAAGTTAAAATAAATGTATATTGCTCTAAAAGTCCCGTTTTTATTCCATCCTTTTAGCCCACAACACAAAAGAGAAAAGTTGATCCGCTCAGGGTTCAGGTCTTCATAATGGAAGGACTGGCTCGGCTTGCTTTCTTATTAGAAAAGAATTTTTTTTGCTGAGCGGCCTACTCACATTCAGGAGCAATCAAGCCGACTTTCACCATCATGCTTGAGTTGTGTACTTAATGTTGCGATATATTACTTTCACCGCGAAACCAGCCAACCATCCCGCCATAATTTCGCTACCACACACAGAAAAAAAGCACACACCAGCAGTGGTGCTATCACCGTACCGCTTTCACTATCATCTTCCGCTGGGAGATCGGCATCATCATCAGCAGCAAAACATCGGAACGGCAAATGGAACGGGCAAGTAATAAAAGGTATTGGAAGGTTGAAAGAGTAAAAAGGGTAACGAAGGATTTCTTTTTCTGTAATATCGGAAAGGCTAGCGGGCAACGTCTACTTTCTATTTTTATTCGAAAAATTGAGTGACTAGTGAGCAGCCACTAGTGCGCATTTTCTCTATTGACTTGAGTGACTTATTGGAGACGCATTAGCCATTATTACTTTTCACTTCCTGCTACACTATCGCTTTCTATTTACTCTTTGTAAAAATATACGTATTTCATCAAAAATAGTCTAAGGCTGTGAGCGAAGCCAATAAGAGATGCGGATTGTTGACTGTCCAAGAATGAAATGGAGAGGGAAAGAGAGAGGGGTCAGCAAAATTTTTTTTTGCCTGTTCCGGAGCGGCACTCTAAATTATGTAGTGCTCGAGGAGTACATATTTTTGGGTTTTTCTGACAGAAGATTGAATGTGAGTGATATGGCCAAAATGAGCTAAAGTTGGAAAAAGGTTTTTTTGTTTTCTAGAAGTGTAGTCGCGATTTTCTGTTTTTGTCGGGAAATGCTTTCCTGAAAAGGAAATGCATGTATTTATAATAATAGCGGATACTGATTTGTGCAAGTGAAACAGGTTTTTTGGGAGGAAATAAAATTAACTAGGCGGAGGGCAAAACGGAAAAAGAGCTCAAAATCAGGAGAGAGGAAGATTGGTAAAAAAGCGTAGAAGTCAAAGGCTCCATATTTTTGGAGGATATTTACGGGTGGAAGTGAATGAGTTAGTGGCTTATATTTTGGAGATGTCTAAGGAATAAAGTAGCAGAGCTGAAACTGTTTTTATTGAGTTGAGCTGGGAGAGAAATGGAAAGGGTGATTGGATCTCTTTCTTTTCTATTTTACTCAATGCTCAGCTTGATGAAGAATTGTGTCAAAGGGAGATTAATGTCCCTTTTCACTTGTTCTCTTTTCTCTTTTTGTGCCTGAGCGGACTCACTAAAAGTCAGTCGCCGAACCTTTCAAAAAGAAAAAAAGGAAAGAAAAGAAAAGTGAAAGGACTAAAAGGACTGGATTTTTTCTCAGGATGTGGATGCCAATTGCTAAAAACAGAGACCTGTTTCTCAGCTCTGGGAAGGTTTATTTTTCTTGTTTAGTGCAACCCGGGAAGTGACCTGTAAGCATCTCCAGTTTCAGATACACAGATCATCAATTACACAGAGTGGAAAAACTACAAAAAATGTTAACAATTTTTGTATAGAACGGACAGACCATTCCCATTTTTTCATAAAAAAGCTTCTGTGGCAACAGCACTACCAGTTTTGGTTACATATCACCGAGGGTTTTTAATTAGATGGTTGACACCCGGAATCCCGGAAACTCCCACGAAACTTTTTTCCCAGGAACCTGAAAGCTGAAAGACAGGCACTTTTGTAGTGACACTTAATTTCCCGTTTCTATTGTGGCTTCATCATAGTCCCCAGAAAAAACGGAATTAAATCAGTTGCGACACTTCACACGTGTTCCTGCCAGGTGACTAAACTCTGTAAGCTGAATACATTTTTCCAGTACCTGAGTACATTCCCCTTTTTTCACTTTGAAGGGTCCCATGTTCTATCTCTTTATTAAAAAAGTGACGCTGCCACTTTCTCCAACTTCTACTCTTCCTCAAAATATATTTTCTATTGGAACGTACATGTTCCAGTTCTCCATTTTTTTTAAAGGAATAAGCACATTCCACATCCACTTTGGGGGAGATGATGTCATGAAGCTTTTCCACTCATTCAACTTTTCACAGTTGATCCATTCAAAAAAATTCTTCCTCGCGATAACGATCCCATGAATAAAAGTAAATCGGGGAATGCAACGTGCTCCCAGCTATCGCGGAGATGTGCCAAGACAACTTTATTATCCCTCTCCTCTCATAAAGAATATCAACGATGGGGGACATGCAGAGCATCTGCTTGACACTTTTTCTTCCTTTCCATTCATAACAAAGTCTTGCTGTCTCCTTCCCGTCAGCATCGCTATTTTCCACTCGAAATTTTTTCATCAAAAGGCACTTGACAAAATGCTGGTAGCCATGTACAAATTTCCATGCGATCTCGAATGATAATGGGATCCATTGCGTGGGATGAATTTGTACTGCTTCCTGCTCAGTGCTTACCTATTCGGAAAGCTTGACACTTTTTTTCGATGGAGAAAATTTTGTTGGTGATGAGAATGAATAAAATTGCATTGGAGGAGTTGAAAAGGGGAAATGGAGATGAGGAATCAATAAAAAATACATTAGAGAGCGATACTACGATTTTTTGGTGTTTTTAGATGGGGACTAGAGAGTGTACTGAGAGGAAGCACTTTCTTCCACTGCACTGGAGAGGAAACGTATGAGTGGAGTAAGTAGTGCTGCTGGTTACGCTGGTCCACTGCATCAGCATTTCGGGAGATAATGGGTAGAATTGAGGATGGAGGGATGGGAGGTTAGTGCATCAATCTTAATCAGAATGAAGCGGATGGATTAGATCTTTTTGGAGAATGAGATGGATGAAGGCAAAAAATATTTTTCTGGAGTTGAGGTTACAATTGGCATACATTTTTGTAAAAATGGAATAGTGGAAATGTATGGGGCTTAAGAGTGCAAAGCACATTCACATGAAAAGGCGAACTGTGTCTCTAGAAATCAAAGGAAACACCTGTACTTTAGAAGACATTGATTAAAATTAACTTATTTATTATCGCGTTGAAATTTCTAATTTTGGCAAATGGCTTTTCTTTCAAAGCCGCATTGTTTTGGGGATTTTTAACTCTAACATTGGGCTGTCCTTCCTTACCACTAGCACCATTTTAGGCAAGAGAAAGGAGAAAATGCGATAGATTTAAGCATTTTATGAACCTTTATAAATACCGTGAGTATTGTAGTGTTATGAGGATTGACAAAGGAGAAAATATTTTTTAAATTCTGAATAGTGGGAAGAGCAGACTTTTGGTGAAGAGAGATTGAGACCGTGCTAGTGCTATCATCATAACAAAAACACCACAATTGCAAAAAATGTAAAGCCACTTGAATGTATTCCAGGTTTAACTTCAATAGGTAAAAAAGCGACAAAACGGTTATGTTACTTCTGCTCTTGCAGCTGCCGTTAATGAAAGTGAAACCCCACCTTATGAAACGTAGTATCATGTGTAAATATTATTATTTATTTATTTATTTATCATTGGGTCCGTTAGTCAGACATTTTTATTTTACCAACAAGTTCTTGACTCCAGGACTATTTCAGTGTGGAAGAACGGATGATAAAATATTTGTTCTTTTTAAATGTTAAAATCCACTTCTTGGAGAAAGTGAAGTAAGACCGATTGGGAAGGGGAATGGTGGCCAATCACGCGTGCAATTGATATTTTTTATTTTCCACTCTCGACTTTATTGTAGCTCCTTTGTATGCGGAGGAGTTGTACAGTTATTTGTTCCTTGTCATGTCACTAGGACTGGGCTGGAGACAGTGCCTGATTGATGAAGAAGAGCCATTCATGCCACCGCTCCCTCATCAGTACGCTGCTCTGGTGGGACTCGAAGGCAGTGCTGAAGAGGCACAACTTCCTTTTTGCTCTGACAAGGAGAAAGCATTGGGAGGGAACGGTCATTTGTTTCCTTGTTGGATGAGATTAGCTTTATTGTCCGGCATTAGATAGACGGGTTTGGATACGCGCACTCAGGCCCGATATTACATCCGTTATGAATTTTATCCACATCGTCGTCGCTGAATTGAAATGGCTGGGAAGGAGTGTGTGCGGAGCAGATGCTTTCGGACTTGGAGATGTTTGATAAATTGGATAAATTTTTTCTGGGTTCAATTTACCAATTTATTTTCTCCTTAATAGCCCCAAACAGTGGTTCTGCGTTACGGGAAAGAGGGAAGGGAATCATATTACAATTATTAGATTTGTTTCCGTCATTATTCGTGAACCAAATTTGTAGGAAAGGCTGGTAGGGAAGAGGAAGTAATTGAAGACAAATCGGATCATATGGACTGGACGACTGAGATGGCTGGTGCTCCAGCACAAGTGTATTTAGGGTCAACCAATTTTCCCCTTTCTCTTTCATAGAAAAAATTGTTGTTTGTGGAGAAGGATGCGAGGGGAATGCTAATAAAAAATTGTACTTTGAGAAAATTAATCTGGCTGCGATGACGTACGAGGAAGGAGCCAGCGTGTAGTTTAAGCGATGAACAAGGACAGCAGCTATATTGATTGTCATTCATCAGTATCTGAGTAAATGAAATATGAGTGGGCTTTATTAACCAACTTTCTCCCTTTTCGTTAATGATTAATTTATTGTAATATTCGGGAAAAGTTCTTAATTAGTATCTAAAGTCTTTTTTTCGATTCCTATTTTGTACTTGTGAGGAGAGCTTTAGCCAACCCTGAGGGAAATACCAGATTACCAGAACCCCCTCTACAAATACTTCTACTATAAATAAATTTTATATATAGGAGGCCATGATTATGTACTCATGTGGAGAAAATTTTCGTTAGAGAAACATGGTGTACTTCAACTTCAATAGCTAATTAATATCATAATCCAGTTCATAGACAGTTGTTACAAACTAAAAAATCGGCACTGCGAAAGACCACTAAATAGAGTTAGTTAACATGAGGCATGCCTACTTAACTTTTCATATTGGTCTCTTGATTTCCGATATGTATCCCTATCTCGACCGCTAGGCATCAATATAATAATTTGATATAGCGTACTAGGGAAAATGCTAGAATCCTTGGGGTTGTGAACGCGGCCAGGAAACTAGTTTTCTCAGGTTCCTCGTGGTACCTTGCTCTGTCCGTCTACAGAAGCCTACAGAGTGTCCCGTTTCCTTCACTGCACGTGCAAAGTGACAGTAGCGTTATTGTGAAAGGTGCTTGTCCTTTAGTGAGAGACAGTGTCAGGAATTGAGCCAAAAATGCAGTTTTGTCAACTCTTTCACCAAATAGTTCAATGAATCGCACAAATAAGATTCTCCAAAAGTCACGAATAAGATCACAGGATGGAAAGTGCTAATCTTTATTTTCTCGATCAAACTCAATTTTCCCCAAGAAACTGCTTTATTTTACAACAAGAGTGGAACACCAATCAACTTTAGAAATGATTATTTTGCCTCTAAATGACTACTTAAAACTAAACATTTTGATTACAGGAGTAATCTTTAACTTTTAAGGTCTTTGAGACCGGAAAAAAATTTACAAATATGGCTAAAAGCCGTAAACAATTCGATTATTTTGGAACCTAAACTCCGACTAGGTGGGTTCTAAACCACCATACAGTTACAAACTTTCTGCCGACGAGTTTCACTTCAAAAATCTACGAAAGACAATTAATTTTCAACTTTTCTAGCGCATTAGCACTCTATTATGGACCAAGCTAAAAATTCTAAGCATCATTCTAAATATCTAAGCACTAAGTCTCAACTCTCTTAACAATTAACTTTCCTAACAATTAAATGTTCTAATTCGGACCAAGTTAAATTGTGTGTCCGTTCAGTAAGACTTCTACTATTGCTCTCTCTATACATAGCCCCACGAGGCTTCTACACACTAACTTAAGATGCTTCCCAAAATCACTTTTGCATCTCAAACTCAACCACACCTAACAAATTACCCCACATCACATTTTAATTTAACACACACTTTTTTATGGGGACCAGGTGGTTGATTGATGCAGCTAAAAACATCTAGATGGCTGACGGCCAAGCTATTTGCTAAAACTACAACTTTTGAGAATTTTACAAATGTCCTGAGGAACTTGTAAAATTCTCAAACTTGCCTAATAATTTCACATTGCTTAAAAATTTTACAAATTTTCCGTTCGAGAATTTTGCAAAATAATCCAGAAAATTCGCAAGATAATTACAAAATTTTGTAAAATAATTTGAAATTCGCAAGATAATTACAAAATTTTGTAAAATAATTTGAAAATTTTGCAAAGTTATTTGAAAATTTTGCAAAATTATTCTAAAATTTGACAAACATTTGAAAATTAATAATTCCACAAAATAACATCTGAACTTTGCAAAACTTCCCTAGACCTAGTCCGAGTCCCGACAGACAGGAAAAAAGAAAAAAAAGCATGTTAAAAACCCATTCTGTTCAGATTGCTCTCACACACCCGTGAGAGATAACAAGGTTTGGTAACTATTCTTTCTGCATTTGTTTAGCTAGCTAGAAGTAACTGAAAGCAAAGTATTGTTGGCACATAGAAAATGATCTTAGAATACCTAATATGAGATGAAAATGTCTTCGAGTAAAAATTGACCTTCGTAATTGTAGGGTATCGTAGTTCAAATGGAAACGGTGCGATAAATTATTAAATAAAAAAACTAGCGCGGTGCACTAAACCAAGGCTTGCAGACTCGTACTCTGCCAAGGTTTCCTAACTTTTGCCAACTCGACTCAATTTCGATTGTAGATTTTTTCCTTCGTTTTAAAAAAGTGTAAACAGTAGATTAAGTTAAGTGGAAATATTTGAATAACTGTTGTAAGAAATTACGCGTGCTAACAAACCAGCTCTCCTCCCCTAGGTGCACAATAGCCCGATTTACTTAATTTTCCTTATTAACTTTATTTACTTTACTCCCTATCGACTCTGAGACTTTCTTGTGATTCAGAGCACAAGGGATCTTAGAGTACGATACTATTTTGACGAAAGAAAGAGCAGCTTCCTCTACCTTTTACTGTTTTATATCGTGGAAATCTGCACTTAAGACATTCTCCTAGAAAAATACAAACAACGAGCGGAGGGAGCGTCGGCAAGTGAGTGCGGAATGCATTTCTCTAGTGCCCTCAAGATATTTAAACAAAAATGGCATTTTTCAGAG
>JAHZND010005489.1:0-11927 GCA_027744115.1 Acrocyrtus sp. NNG-2020
GTAAATTTAGAGTTAGTGGCCATTATTGCAGTAATAGCGACTACATGCGCTGTTCTTACTAACAAGGTGGGAACTGTGACGGAGGCTAAGATACGATACTTTAATAAGCCACATGAAAAAGGAAAATGCATGTCGGTATTTACGTTTCACTTTTTATTACTTCTTTAAGACTTCTCCAATAATTTTGGTGACTGCAAAATACAATCACTTCCGATTTTCAATTTCAGGTTTTAAGTCCGGAATACAAACTGCCTTTTAAATTATCGATATTCGATGTGGTAGCTTTGACTGTTTAAGGAGACTGTAGCTGAACTTTGTGGCAAACACACCTTTTAAAAAGGTTTTTTAATAGCTTCCGCAGTATTTCTCATTCTTTGAGATAGTATCTGTAATGTACTGTAATGAACCAATTCGGTAGTTAATAAATATCTTCCGATTTTGTATCCGAATCAAGGCAAGACATAAATGGTGAAATGGACGGGGGCATTATAGCAATTTTCTTATTCCCAGGTGGCTATTGTATTGCAGCAGTAGCAATATAAATAATATGCTTGTTCTGTAGTGCACATTTCAAAGGAGGTCCTGTTCAGACTCAGGAAATGCGTTTCCTGTTGCGTACAATTTTGAAGTGAACTTTTATAATCATTCCACAAAAATTCTATAAAAAAAATAATTTCATCCTACAATTAGGTGGTTAGGTGGTAACGCTATTGGATTTTTTGTTTACTAATTTGAACAGGATGCTTTTCCCAAATTGACCCCGACATAATTAACAAGGGGGTGCTTGTGTGAGTTGACAGCATAGCAGTCGCACAGTTTTGCGGTGTCTATCACATCACTCATATTTTAATTCCTGGCATTTCGTAATTTCGTGCAACTTTGTTTGCAAAATATTTTCCCCATGATTTGAAACGCTGTCACATATCATGTACTACTGCAAAGTGGGTTGATTTTTGTGCTGTTTTTGCTGTGAAGCGCGAACTGTCTATTATATTTATATAAAACGCTTGACATACCGTAAATTCTCAAATTTAAGCACTGCTAAAATTACAAATTGCCTACTCTCAACCAACTGCTTAAATAGAGAGCTGCTTAAATAAGAGAGCTGCTAAATTTCCAAATTCCAAATTTTTTATTCAGCAAACATATGTAAATATTGGAAAGGTTACAATCAATTTGCGAAACATGGACAACTAATCATCATCAATTATTACAATTTCATTTTCAACATCCTGTTCTTCGTCTATTTCCTCGACCTGCACAGCCTCGTCAAATTCTCTGCGGGCCTGACGATGATTAGTTAAAATTTCCAACCCTTCATGACATGGCTGTCCAGTTTTTAAGCAGTGAATTTTGTCGTCTTCGGAACCATCCAGTGCCACTGTAATGCCACATGCCTTGAAGGAGTTAACAATAATCTCCGAACTGAGCTCTTCCCAAGATTTCTTTACCCATTGTACAATTAACTTCTTATTTGGAGCCTTCATGTTACCGCCGCTTGTGTACTCTTTATTTCCGTCTCCAGCCATCCACTCATCGTAAAGTTCACGTACACGGGCCTTGAAGGGTTTATTCCAACAAAGGTCAGGGGGCTGCACAAACTTGGTGCATCCACCAGGAATGATCGAAGTACATGTGTGAAGTTTCTTAATTTTCTCCTTAGTTTGTACTGATAAATGGCACCTGTAACTGTCCCACACTAACATGCGTTTGCCAAATGACATCCTACCATAATGCGTAAAAATTACCCAATGACTGCTTTTGGCTCCTCCAGTATCGAATTTGCTTTTGGTCAACATTTAACTGTTTCGCTGCTCCATTAGAAGAGGTTTTCTCTGCTAGCTCAATTGCCTGCACTTTAAACTTAACTGTAAAACGTCTCCTGCCACCCATTATGAAAACCAATCATTGTCAATTTTATTTTTATTTCGTTTCAAAACAACTTGAAATGTGTAAATATGGAATGTACTATTCAAGTTACCGGATGATAACATTTTAATAAAAGTGTCTAAATGGATCATAGTTGAAATGGCGTTGAAGTAATGCATTGAATATGATGTATGATGCATATTTTATGCTAAAAGAATTGGGCTGCTAAAATTTGAGGGCTGTTAAAATTAGGGAGCTGCTAAATTTCCAAAATTTCAGCTCCAAACAACTGCTTAAATTAGAGAGCTGCTAAATCAAGGGAGCTGCTTATAATTGCGAATTTACGGTATACGCTTTTGAGCATACACATTTTCTGATGGCTGCATACGCAGATTTTTACTCATAAATTCCATTTCCTAGCCTTGCACCAGTGAAATAGATTTTCCTCCATAAAAGAGAGTGCAGGTACATAAAAGTTGCGTAAATAATACTCAACACACGAAACTGTGATCGGAAAAGTGTGAAGTGGCCCGGTTAAAATACGTCGCATACTAGGTATTAAGTTCGTCTAGTATTTGCTCTGATAAAGTGGGATTGTGATAAGAATCCTAATTAAAGCTCCCATCATCAGTACGTATCAGAAGTAGGAAAAAAAGTTAGTCTAGTGGAGTTTGGTTGTTGGAGTAGGAAGAAGCAACTGGAAAACCAGGAATGTCTAATGCTCGTCGTCGTGAGCCGTGAGCGTATAAACTGAAAGCATTTAGTTAAAAGTACAGAAACAGAGGAAGGAGTGTTGCTGTGCACGGCTCGCAAATAATAAGCAGAGGAATATTCGTATCACAGAGCAGTTCGTGAAACATAAAAGTAAATGATGTCAAAGTGAGTGGGAGAGCGGAGAGTCTTTTCACTTCTTTTTCTCGTTTGAATTTATTGCCTTGAATGGGCAGCAGTAAAAGGAAAAAAGGCAGGTGAACAATTACATTATCATTTCACTGTGCTAGTAGAAGTTCCGCTGCACTTTTAGTGATCACAGATTCAAATTAGAAGATCAGTTATTTGAGTTTAATTAGCGTGAGGATATGGCCCGTGTTGGAATTTGATTTCCCTCCAGGCACTAATATTTCCTGTGTATAATTTTAATTGTGTTTTTAACACTAGACCTTGCCGGCCAACGACACTGGAGCTTGGCCCTTGCAATACAACGATTGGGAGTGGTGGGGCCGGGGCAACTTGTACACCTCCTCCAGTTCCTCCACGATGGTCACGATCCACATTACTTACACCACTGTCGTTGCCATCTTCTGTACAGTCTACGCCGTCGGAAGTGCAATCAACTTTTAGTGAGAAAAGTAGTCGTCCTGGGAAAAAGAAGAAACGGAATTCTGGCGGAAACAAAGCTGAATCCATTCATTACAAGGATACCGAGATTTTAGATCTGTTCAAAGGCGTAAGAAAACCAAATTCCTTATATTACTTTCCATTCCACCCTGCAATATTTTAAATCTCCGCCTAAATATATAATTTTTTGCTGGGGAAATGCAACCTGGTTTGCATAGCACAGCAACAGCATCAAAAACACGCAATATGGATTCCTACACTACACCTACGACTAAATTGGGAGAGTAGTCAAAATTGGCAAGGGAGTAGAGGAAGGAAGGAATGATCACGAAAAAAAATATTCAGCTGCTGCTGGAGAAAAGAAACAAAGTCAAGACTCGTGTTCTTTATGCATCATAGCTCCATATATATCACTATCATAAACATGGCATGTGTAGATTTTCTAGGCAATTTCGTAGATCAATGCGTGTGTGTATGTGCAGCAGCTCGAACACGAGCTAAAAATAATACACGAGTTTCGTATGCAATGTACCTATCTATAACCAGATTATTTCGTGTACGTTCATTTTTCGAAAAAGGCAGAATGAATGAAAGTGAAATATTGCACTTGTTGTTGGTATTTCTGAGTAGCTGCTCTGCTGTATCTGGAGTGGGATGATGGTGGATTATTTCTTTCTAATAGTATATCACACTGACATATACACACATGCCTATTAGAGAGTACACACCTGAGAAGGATTTTTTTCTCGCTCTCTCAGAGAAAAAAGGAGTAATGTTCGGGTGTTGTTCTTCACATGAATCTTTAATCGAATCGCTTGTCTTGTATGATGTAGTGTGTACTCGGTGTGCTAGTACGCATTCAACTTACACGGAGAAATGACTCCAGTCAGGCGTATATAATGAAAACTTTACTGGGTAGTACTGCAACGCACTCATACATACCATAAAAATATTATAGGGGCAGAGAGAGTAACAGTGCTTAGGTATTATTTTATTCACTTCAGCCTCAACAGTCATTTTCTCTGTTATCCGGCACAGGAAAAAAAATAAGTATGTTGGTTGGTGAGTGGGTTGTGTAGATGTAGAAACGGAATTTAATAAAATTCTACAACTTTTCCATTAAATACGAGAGTGGTGGTAGTTGGTAGTCGTGGTGGTGGTGATGGTGGGGTAGTATATGGTGGTAGTGGAGGAAGAGAGTGGAAGAAAGTGGGGAGAATTTTTACTCATATTATGGCCCATACTTTCCCCGGCTATTTTACTTTTTCCCGTTCTTTTCCCTTCATAAAAGTAAAAGTGGGTCAGACAGATAGTCTGAAATAGGCTTAGGGGTATTGATATCCGTCTGTAAAAAGGCATTACAAGTTTTTTTTAAAAATAAAGAGCCGGAGCCCTTACCACCAGAAACCAACACCACCACTTGATATGATGGTCGGAGAAGTAACAAATAGCTATAAACTGTCCTTTTTTCTGCTTTGGAATATATAAAGTTCAAGTGGTGGCGAAGGCGAAAAAGGGAAACGGGATATATGGTGCGGGTTTGGCTTGGAGTGGTGCTGTCTATGACTCCAGTGCCACTAGCTCAACTTGACTTTTTTTTCCTTCCCTAATCCTACTTTAATTCTCTTTCTTCGTCTTTATGGACTCACATGCGATACAAGCCCTTGCGCCATTAATCTGTGTCGCTAGAGAGCATGAAATGAAATGAGTGTGACAATGTTTAGAAATATTTATGGGTCTCTGGGGCAGAATGGATGCTCCCTTCTGTTCAGGATTCTGTATTATACCTATGTCCCGAAAAAGGGAAGAAATTGCGGTTTAGTTTGCGGTCCTTTATGAATCTGTCATGACAGCTAGGTATTAATATTCCAGGGGAAGGAGATCCCTTCTTCGCGTGTGCATACTACTACCCCAACCCGACTTACTACTCTCCTTTTTTCGTCTTTTTTGTTTAAACACAATAATAGCAATAACAATAATATGCCAACTAATTCTTGTCATGTTTGGTGTGTAGGTTATTACAGCATGAATGTTGACAGGCATCTCTTTCAATTTTTAGCAGTGCTTTTCAAGAAAGGAAAAACAAAATTTTGGAGGTCGTTTGTTAAAAAAATAAGATGAATGATAGTAAGTCCTGAGGATGGTTGATGGTAGAGGATGTGCTGTATATGTGGTAGGGAAGGGCTGTTGAGACTATATGCAAACTCGTTAGTGTATAATTTAGCAGCATTTTTGTACCTTTTCAAGAGCCTACATTTTTAATGACAAGTGCCATCAACTTTTATGCTAATGACATGGAATAAATTTTGATGTGTTTTTCATAGACGAAAACGATTTATGACGACAAGGCGAGTGACTACGAAGACATTTGGTCGCCGCATGAGAGAGCTCACACACCAAGATTGTCAACTTTTAAGCCAGATTTAATAGCTTCATCTTTAGCCTCCGACTTGGACAGTTGTACTAATGTGCTGAGGAACAAAAATAATAATCAAGGAAGTCAGATCCAGTCTCCTAATACAGTGCTGTCAGAGGATGAGGAGCGCCTTGTGGAAAATAAGAATGCTCAAAATAATAGGCATAGTTTGAATGGACAAAATCTTAGTCAAGTTCAAATTCATATTACGGACACAAAGAAGGACACTGTTAGTGTGAAGAGACGAAGCAGGCTCGGGGGGAGTGAAGAAACTGAGAACCGGAACAGCGTCGTGAGAGGAGAAAGTAATAATAAGAAGAGCCCAGGCTTGTACTCTGAGCCAGTGGATTCCATCGCATTTAGGCGATTTGGTAATCATCGTCATTCTGAGCCAAACATTCGTTGGTCGCAACCAGTATTATCCCTTGTGAAACTAGACTTTGGTAATAGTGTTGGAAGTGGAGGTTTAAGTGAGGATGAGAATCGTATAGAAACGGTCGGAACGGGAAAAGGGAAAATTGCACTGTTACAAAAGCGGCTTCAGGAAAAGCGAGAGCAACAAATTACGACGAAGAGTTACCATCAAAGTATTAGCTCCAGTCAGCATCACATTTCAACCCGGAAGAGTGTCGCAAATGTAACATCAGTTGGAAGTGAGTTGATTGTTAACCGTGGGGTAATGGAAGATAGAAATAATTGGGACAATGGGAACAGCCACACTACATGTGGAAGTGTGGATAATTTGTACAATTCGAATGTGAAGCAGCTGCTCATGAGAAATTCAGGGAAGAAGGAAGAAAGCATCTCATCAACACAAAGAAAAAGCCAACAGAACTCGGGTAAGTTTGCATGAGCATGATAAAATGCATGTGGCAGAGAAAACTTTCCTAGGAAAAGTTTTAAATTAGAGAATGAATTGAATGTTGCAGAGTCGGAAGGAGTTAAAAATCCTGAAGTGCAGCAAGTTGATGACTCTGGCGTTTTGGAGGTATCCAATAATCAGTCTTGGAGAGTAGACAATTCGTGGGAATTCGTAATGTGGCAGAAGGACGGAGAACAGCAGGGAAAGGATGGCACAGCGAAATTTCCTGTGCTCACTCCTCCCAACTCACCCTTTAACTTGCCAGGTGGCGGAGGTGGAGGAGCAGACCACCATTCAGGGGACAACTTTAGTGGAATCAGTCAAACAGAAAGTTCGCTGAATTCAGTGAATAATAATCAGAGTGACTATGATGGTAGCAACAACAATCTGAACCGTTTCTCTCGGTATGACAACTTGGAGGTAGAACGGGCAGAGGATGAGTCCAGCGAGGATGGCCATTTGGAGGGAGAAGGGCAAGAGAAAATATCTGCACCTTGGGACTCCTCAAAATGGGAACATTTGCTGCGTCTTGTCTCGGAATCCACGCAGCAACTAGACTCCCTACAAATGCTGGAAACTAGTCTCGACAAAACTAAGAACCTGAACACTTTGCAGAATGATGGGCGCGTGCCACAATTAACTGTACCTTCTGGGTCCCTTGATCCAAAACAAAGGGTATTTTCTATTACGTACTGTCATTTAAATGTCCTGCTTGACTTTAGAGCTCACGCTTAGAGCCCTGGCCTTATGAATACAAATTTATGCAAATTGGTGTCTCTCCAACTTCAGGTATCAAAGATTCTGGAAGTAAGCGGAAACGTTGACAAAGCTGGGAAGGCTATTACTGGTATAGTAAGAAAAATGGCGAGCAGAGAGGATGGCGTATTTGGACCAACTCTGAAAAGTTTCATATCCTGTACAATTTCGGCAAAGACACAAGATCACAATGTAAACCCCTTGAATGCTTTAACTTAAACAGTTATATAGCTCATAGCTATTATCTCGTACAAGTTGTTTATTTATAGAATAACTTTCATAACTTTTACTGTACTTTAACAGAAGGTGATGCGGAATATCCGTCAGTTTATATCGGGAATGAAAAACTTTCTAGTGGGGGTTAGCCAGGAAACTACCGACCTGCGATCCGAAATAAAAAACCAAACAGAGCAACTGAATGACTCAGAATTTGTCAATATTGACTCTATTCTTGAGGAAGTATTCGTGGATCTAGTTATTGTCCCGTTGCACTCCCATGTTCGAGGTCTCATCGAATCACACATTTCAAAAACTCAGGAACCCCTATCATTCAGTGATCAAAATTCAATGGAGTTTACCTATTTTACTTTGGATCAGCAAAGTAAAGGGGCGTTTGAGAAGCTGAAAATTATTTATGCGGGGTTTGAAGATTCAGTGTCCCCTATTCAGAAGCTGGATAAATGGAATGAGTTTGTCTGCCAGGTACACATATTAGTCCAAATACAACTAATTACGCAGCTTAAAGTAATTGCAAGTTAATGCTGAATCGTTAAAATCTTTAGGTTCAAGATATGGAAAACTATTCATCCGACTCGTTTCTTCCTCTTTTGACGGAAATGTTGGGTGCTGTTGCATCCATTAATTTACCATCGCACGTAGACTTTATGATCGGACTTTTACCACATTCGCTTGCAGAACAGAACAACTACTCCCTCTCGTTGTTACATTCGGCAGTATCGGGATTAAAATGCAAAAGCAGTGGTTCCAAAGGTACATCAACCCTCACATCAGTTCGCGTGATAGTTCCAGACGAAAGAAATGGTACTCTCATAAGGTACGCTTTTGCTTCTGTTCCTGTCGTAAGCATTGTCTATCGTTATGTAATAATGATGTAGCCTGTGAGTGAAAGTGATGCCATGTTGTAAATAGCCTTATTTTCAAGCTGATCGCCGACAAGCTCATTCTTATTCTCCAATTTATTGATATTAGGAAAGTAGTTCCGGTCAGGGAGTCTACAACGAACAAGGAAGTGGCCAAAATGGTTGCGTCAAAATTGGGAATTACTAACCCCTCGGACTATGTTCTTGTAAAAATAAGAGATGGAGAAGGTTAGTCCTATTGCATAACTATCGATTTAATAATATTACGAAATTATTTCTTCAATGTGTATTTGGAATTTATTATTTTATGTTCCACTTTAGAAAAAACATGTGTGGATTGTGACCTGGTTTCAAAATCTGTCGGAGACTCCTCAGCGGCTTTAGCTTATAAACGGGTAGATGCTAAGATTGGTTGGCCTCAGAAAATTAGTTGAACGACAAAATAAAATGATCAATAAAACATTTTCCCTTGTTAGCGTTCCCTTTTTATACAGGTTTTTGATCTGATCTGAATCTGACCATATTGTTAAACACTTTTGCATCACCAATAACTATCTCTTACAGACGTCAGACTAGACACCACATTTTAAAGTCACACGGATACAATTTTTTTTATTTCCATGATTTTCCTGTGATAAAGCAATTCGTCAAGTTGCCCCGCATTTATTTTTAATTTTATAAGTTTCAGTATGGTGTTGCCACTTTATCCATCATGTCAATTCAAGTTTAAGTTTAGTAGTTATAATTTATTCTCACACAAGGTGGCATTTTTAATATGCGTAATATGTAATCTCGTGCAGCAAAAAACAGCATGAAATTAACATTTTTGTAACGTGGTACAACGATGTGTACTCGTGTCTTAGAAAATGACCCAGTTTACGAAGATCGAAAGTTTTGTAAATTTTAAGTTATGTATTTATATTAAATTAATTATCGAGAGAAGTCCCTTCAAAATTATGTTTGATGTGTGAGAAGATACCTAGTCAAACCTTTACCATACAACCAACACTACACTGACAACTAGTTAAGGTTTTACATTAAATGTTCACTGTTCAGTAATTATTAATTAAGCATTTGTATTGTATTATAGTAATTCCATCTAACCATAAGTGAGGCTTAGTCTAAGCTGCTTAGACTTGTAAAACTGCAATGCATTAAAATGCTATCTGCTTCACCACAGCGAAATAATTGTTAATTTACATGTTACTCGAGAAATTATCAGATGGTTAAGTGAGAAACCTAGAGGCTCATTGATTGTTTCTGTGTTTTATCTCGGAAATCTGAACAATAGCATTAAATGCATTACATTGCCATAATATATTACCTACCACACTATATCATGTTGTATCGTATTACAAGCCTATCGTAAAAAAACTTGCAAATCGTAAATATCAAAAAATCGTTAATAAATTATTTCTATGTAGAAATGTTATGAAAGTATCTTATTTAAACATCAAACAGGACATACACTTTATTTGTAAGATACCAACAAGTTATAGACTGTCAAAATAAAATACCTATTTTCCTCGAATTCTATTGAACAACTATTATATTGTAACGGCTCATTTTTGTATTCCGACAAAGTTTTTCCTTATCAAAATATATGTAACATGATTATATTCAGATAAACAACACATTTCGAAAGGACAAACTTTAATAAAGATAAAAGTCTTTAAAAGAAAAATTACAAAAATGTTTATTACTTATATTCATTCAAACATCAGGCTTTCATTTCATTCCATTCCATAATTATTCGAATTGTGTCACGTCACGGTGGTAGTATTATTTGTTTCGGCTTCCAGAAGAGGATGGCTCCTCAGCCGAATCTCAGGAAACTCGTTCTAAGGCTTCCATCATAATAATACTATTTCCCCGGATAACCTGAAATTGTGATGAAAATTTAAACTATGTACAACTGCACTCTCATCAGTCTCATCGTCTTCACTGAACATACATATTATTATGCAATGCATTCACTACTTAGAAGCGAATTCTGTACTTGATACTTACCACCATCACTATAATGTGTAACATAATTTGATTGATTAAATTGAACATACAACATTCTACTGACTATGAGAATAAAGCACCCGAAAGCTTTTCGAGACCATTAATTGTTAATTAATTAACAGCTATTTGTAGTAAAAATACGTATTCGAAATATTAACTTACTTGCCAAACGCTTGTCCATCAACCTGAAAGAAAACAGCAAATTAATTAATTAAATGCTTTCAAACAGTATTAGCAAATACACATGTATTATTTTAATGGCAGAATTAGCTAGCACATAGAACACTGGTAATAAATGGGTTTTGATTTTGAAAATTGTATGTGTTTAATTTATGTTTACGAAAATGACTACCTAAAAATAGCAGTAATAAGTGCATTTTTACACGCACAAATAAAATTTGTCAAAAGTACAATAATTTTTCTTACTTTTTAAGCTCTGGAGGATGTGCCTTGCTCATTTTGGTCTTATTGGAAAGTCACTCGAATGTTGACAAAGAACAAACTGAATGAACTGAACTACTTTTACAGTAATTTTAAATTTCAAATTTTTGAGTCGTAAACACAAACAGTTCCAGTGGTAATTCTGCAATTCTGACGATTTTGTTAGGAAAGGAAGCCGAATGTTGAATGTGCATATTCGCGCCGTTTTACTTGTTCGGAGAGAGTAAGGCAGACTGCTTGCTAAGCAGTTTTGGGGCAAAGAGGCATAAGAAAGTTATTCGAGACCAAAGCTGACTGGCCCTACTGCCAGTATAGTACTACCATATACCAGCGAGTGAATGCAGAACAAAGGAAACAAACCAAGCGGATAACCGTTGCGTTTGTGCTTGTAGCTGCTCGACCCTCGATATATGCTCATCTCATGTCAGTTTTCACTCTGAACTAACAGTAGCGATCTGATTTGGCTTCCACCAAAAAGGCAATCTTTCGAAGAAGGACCAGACCAGAGACTAATGGCACACAAACTCGACTATAGTCTTTCTTCAAACTATATGGGTTTCCCTAAATATGTAGGCGTCTGAATACTCCTGGGTGATTAGGCGCTTGCATTAATTAAGGCATTGCCTAAAGGCGCATCTAAAGTACCACTATTCCTACCTGTACTAAAACGGCATCATATGATCGTAAAAATGCACTAAAAAACTTAAACAAAGCGTAAAAAATCTGCATGTTTTTTTCAAATTCAATAAAACTAGAAATGTTCTCTAAGATTATTGTAAAGGCGACTCTCCTCTTTCATTTGCCACTATTTTGACTAAAATCGGTTAAAAAATAGCCGCCCCATCTTGGATTTGGCAAAGGCATTATAGCATGCAAATAGATAGCAATTAATTTTAAATGAAGATAAGGCGGCCATTTCTTACTTTAAAATTCCAAAAAATATCTACATGTGTAGATTTGACTTTCCTCTTCCGGAATCTTAGAGAAAATTTTCAAATTTAAACTTCAATCACGAGTGGCTAGCTGTTTAATTTGAAAAACTTGCAGATGCTTTTATTTTTAGCATAGAGAGATCACAATTTCAAATGTTCCCGTCACAAAACGAGGCAATGGCTTAACCAATCCTCGATGACTG
>JAHZND010005490.1:0-10742 GCA_027744115.1 Acrocyrtus sp. NNG-2020
AAGCATTGAAATTTTCAATGCCCGTGGCTACTAGTGTATTATAACTAAATCGTATCCACTGACAACGAATCTGATGTTAATTTTTAAATATCACCAACGCTACGCTGTTGCCGCTAGACGCCATTAAATGTGAAAATGTTTTTGGTGAAATTGATGTGAAATTTAACAAACTTCACATCAATTATGGCCAAATCGATGATTACGAATATTGCGTCCATTTTTAGTTCCAACCCACCCTTTCACCAAAAATCTAAATCTTAATTAACTAAACCTAAATGCTGAATATTTGAATTATATGATATTATGAATAATAATTCAAATGTTTATGAACTTCCTAAAGCATGCTGGTTATTTTGAAGATAAGTTTGCTTAAAATGGTTAGGTTTTATGGATTGAGGCTGCCAACAATGTTATGTTAGGTTAGTGTAAAAATGATATCAGTATCTGTAACAGTTGAGATCAGTGCTAGGATTAATTTTCAGTAGCAATGTTGGTTTGGTTAGCATTTTCGGTTCCTAATAGCAAAGACTTGCGATTTCCCCCACTACTTCCTAAGTCCGACCGGTATCCCCTGGCAACGATTCTGTTGTTAATTTTTAAATATCATCCACGCGGTTGCCATTAAATGTGAAAATATTTTTTGGCGAATTTCAACAAATTCCACATCAATTAAGGTCAAATCTGCCTGCTGATTAGGAATATGATGCCCATTTTTAGATTCAACTTACCCTACAGTCAATAATCCAAACATTAACACTTTAATTAATTAAATGCTGGCATTTGCATTTTATATGATATATATATATATATATGATAAGCTTCCTAGCCTAGCTTCGATGAAGCATGCTGGTATTTACCAGCATCTGGTTACTAGTTGTATAATATTTCAAAAAGTAGTTCAGTAGCACACAATCAGATGAAAATTATTTCAAAATTGAAGATTCGTTAGCACATGATCCCTAGAGAGTATGCACAAAATTTAAAACAAATCGGCACATCCGTTTTGGAGTTAGAACGCACACGAACGGACAAAAAGACAGACAGACCGACATGCCCAATTCTTCTTTACATATATAGGCTTCTTTACAAAAATAATTTGATTAATTAAGTGTGACGATCAGCTTAATTAAATACAATTTGCATACATTATTGTATTGTCACCCAAGATGGGGAGCATAGAGGCTATGCAAATCCAACTTGAGGCTCGGCTGAACCTTTTCCTTTTTCCTCGTGACAAATCGTACTAACTACCCTCACCACCACCATCGGACAAAAAAAGACTTTCATGACATCTGACGGAATTTACTGGCATCTGTTCACCGTGTCCGTTGATTTGTGGGCCTAACCTTTTTATCCAAGTAGTTGTTTTAGCAGCGTGTAGGTGGCGCTCAAGTGCACATTTAGATAAACATAGTTTCAACGGTCATTACCGGTGACATCGTGTTTCAAATTTAGATTTAGATGTCATATTTGGATTTTCCATGTCCAAAACATATAGAAACAGTATCTACATCCCTACCCACACAAAACGAGTCTGAAAAACGAGGATCCAAAGATTCGCCCATTTAAAATACATGGGACCTAAATTTCATGTCCTCCTAGGGTCAAATTTGCCCAAAATAGGACGTTTGCTTACTCATGACCCCTAGAAGGGATGTACCAAATTTGAAGCCAATCGGCACATCCGAGTTGGAGCTAGAGCGCGCAGAGACTGACAGACGGACGGACATGAGTGATCTTATCTGCTAGCTTCGCAGCAAATAAAGCCATGGCAATTTTTTACATTGAGCGTCACGGAGCAACGAACACGCTAGCTACATCGCGACTTCAAGAATAGAATTTCTGGCTAATCGTAATTATTAATTATTGTAAAATGTGACATTTGTAGTGTCTAAGGTAAGCTATGTTTTTGTTTCCGCAGGATCAAGCGGCCTCATATAAAGGTATAAAAAGCATTTGCAATGAGTTTTTTAATTCAGTTGTACCTACGTAAATGTTCCATTTAATCAAAAGTAGCTAAAATGTCACGTTTTACTATTCAATCAGCAAACGACAATATTTTTTGACAAAGTAAAAGCTGTCCTAATTTTCGAAGTGCAAAATAATCAAAAATGAAGAGCATTCAGGGCCATATAAATTTAAAAGAGTTAGTACTACTTTAGATTACTTACTTTGCTACTCCAATCTTTATTCAAATAGTAAATTGCGGTCACACAGCGTCCATCATCGTTCGGATTATCAACATGCTTCACATAATGAGTACCACTACCTGGATAACATGCTACCATGGCCTAATTGAAAAAAGATAATTTAATCGATTATTCATTTAAGAGTTTAAAGTAAAAGTTGTTTTCACCGAGGTTGCCTAACTTTTCCTAGAATCAAAAACTTCTGTTATATATATTCCTTCTTTAATTTGTAAGTTTAATATTAAGATGTAGATTTAGTTACGACTTATTTGAGTAAATAATATAAGGTATTTTTGGCGCCTACAGACTAGCTGCCCTTAGTTTTAGTTTAAAATTTGTTCTTTCAATGAAAATACCGATTTACTTAATTTTCTATAACGTCTTTCTTGACTTCCTATCGACTCTTGTGAAACTGGGCACAGAAACCGATAACATGGTTCCTGGTTTCAAACAATAAAATACGATATCCGGATTTAATTTGGTCTTTGGGCTACGCGATTTTCAATATGACTGCAAACGAAAAGACAAATTTCTTGAAATTTAGAATCTGTACTACACATAGATGGAAAGAAATTTTGTCGTTTCGTTTGCAGTCAGATCGGAATTTTAACTTCAAAACAGCCATTTTCCAACGCAAATTACAGGCAATGTGAAGTAATGCATGCACATGCATGGTAACATGTTAGCGTAACCAATGTAAATGCATGCCTTTATAGCGAGTATACTCAGATACTAGACTAGGTGCCCGAAATCCTGCATTAATGTAGATTCTGATAATAGTTTAGTATCTGAAGACATAATTCCGCATTATGGCTCCTTTCGAGTATCCAAGGGTAAAATTGGTCATTATGGTTGCTTTCGAGCATCTAAGGGTAAAATTGGGCATTATGGTTCCTTTCGAGTATCAAAGGGTAAAATTGGCCATTATGGTTCCTTTCGAGTATCTAAGGGTAAAATTGGGCATTAAAGTTCCTTTCGAGTATCAAAGGGTAAAATTGGGCATTAAAGTTCCTTTCGAGTATCAAAGGGTAAAATTGGCCATTATGGTTCCTTTCGAGTATCTAAGGGTAAAAATAGGCATTAAGGCTCGGTTCGAGTATCTAGAGGAACATTTTGGCATTTTAGCTTGATTCGAGAATCTGAGTGCACAATCGGGTATTTTAGCTTGATTCAAGAATATGAGTACATAATTAGATATTTTTGCTTGATTCGAGAATCCAAGAGTACAGTTGGGTAATTTAGCTCGATTCGAGAATCCCAGAGTACAGTTGTGTAATTTAGCTCGATTCGAGAATCCAAGGGTGCAGTAGGGTATTTTAGCTCGATTCCAGAATCCAATAGTACAGTTGGGTAATTTAGCTCTATTCGAGAATCCAAGACTCCAGTAGGGTATTTTAGCTCGATTCGAGAATCCAAGACTCCAGTCGGGTATTTTAGCTCAATTCGAAAATCCTTTAGGGCAGTTGGGTATTTTAGCTCGATTCGAGAATCCATTAGGGCAGTTGGGTATTTAAGCTCGATTCGAGAATCCAAGAGTACAGTTGGGTAATTTAACTCGATTGGAGAATCTCTTAGGGCAGTTGGGTATTTTAGCTCGATTCGAGAATCCAAGAGTGCAGTTGGGTAATTTAGTTCGATTCGAGAATCCCTTAGGGCAGTTAGGTATTTTAGCTCGATTCAAGAATCCAAGAGTGCAGATGGGTAATTTAGGTCGATTCGAGAATCCAAGAGTACAGTTGGGTATTATAGCTCGATTCGGAAATACGAGTGCGTAATTAAGTATTTTGGCTCGATTCGAGAATCCAAGATGACAGTTGAGTATTATAGCTCGATTCGTGAATACGAGTGCAAAATTGGGTATTTTGGCTCGATTCGAAAAAACTAGTGCCCAATTGCGTATTTTAGCTCGATTCGAGAATACGAGCGCACAATTGCGTATTTTGGCTTGATTCCAGAATGCGTGTGCATATTTGAGTATTTTGACTCGATTTAAAAATACTAGTGCACAATTGCGTATTTTAGCTGGATTCGGCTATCTGAAGGTGCAGTTTTGTATTTTGCCTTAGTTCAGGTATAAAAATGCAGATTCGAACATTTAAGTGCTATAGTTTGATACGGAAATCGTGCACAATTGTGCACTTAGATTCTCGAATCGAACTAAATTACCCAACTGTACTCTTGGATTCTCGAATCGAGCTAAATTACACAACTGTACTCTTGGATTCTGGAATCGAGCTAAAATTATCAACTGTTCTTTTGGATTCTTGAATCGAGCTAAAATACCCTACTGCACCCTTGGATTCTGGAATCGAGCTAAATAACACAACTGTGCTCTTGGATTTTCGAATCGAGCTAAAATACCCTACTGCACTCTTGGATTCTCGAATCGAGCTAAAATACCCACCTGTTCTCTTGGATTCTTGAATCGAGCTAAAATACCCTACTGCACTCTTGGATTCTCGAATCGAGCTAAATTACACAACTGTGCTCTTGGATACTCGAATCGAGCTAAAATACCCACCTGTTCTCTTGGATTCTTGAATCGAGCTAAAATACCCTACTGCACTCTTGTATTCTCGAATCGAGCTAAATTACACAACTGTGCTCTTGGATTCTCGAATCGAGCTAAAATACCCTACTGCACTCTTGTATTCTCGAATCGAGCTAAATTACCCAACTGCACTCTTGGATTCTCGAATCGAGCCAAAATGTCCGACTAGATTCTCGAATCAAGTTAAAATACACATTGGTACACTCAGGTTCCCGAGTCAAACTATAATACATGCTTTAATTAGCACGTTTGCAAAGGGAAAAATAATGTTTCGTATATATGTTAGTCAACGTAACGTAGTACTAAATAGTTCACTTGTTACACGTGGTTTGACATACGTTTATCAATTCGCCCATTAAACCGGGTAATTATCGAGAACTCGCTTGATAAGTGAATCCCTAGAATTTAATAATTGAAAAAATAAGGCTACTATGTTTTTACTTCCCAGAAGTATTCAATTTGGACATACATAATATGCTTAACGGTACTGATAAGTATTGAAAAGATTCTTTTTAGTAAATATCGGTAAAATATGTCGTTAAAAACTACCATTTAGCACAGCTAACAGTATATAGTATAGTATAGTACACAGCATATAGTAACATAGTATATCTCTGCATGCATTTTCCAGTGTTGCTATATGCACAGCGCTTAATACAGGTCTTAAAAGGCAACTTGATAGCCCAACAAACGAAGTAAATTTTAACATGGGAACAGTTCAAATTAAACGGAAATTATAGCCCAAAAGCTGAATTAAATCCGGAGAACACCTTTCTTGCCAATTTTTAAAACATTGTTTAATTACAAATCAAAAACTAAATTACTAATCTGGAGTCAGTTATATAATTGGACTTGCCTCTCTGCCGTTAGAGACCGTTAACACAAAATACATCTTACAACGAATCTTGTGCTATAATAGGTCTCTTACGAAGTTCTTTAGGACAATCTAAGCAATCTTCGGGCTGCTTGGGTCAAAGCAATTAAGTAAAAGGGCATTCCGGAAAGAGTGCAATATGCACATATGACAATCCGGGAAAAAGGTAATCGCCTAGAGCCTCAAATTTTTTCAGAACCAAAAATCGTTTTTTATTTTTTTAAATTTCCCAATCATGGAGAATGGCTACACGTACTAAGTGTTTAGCCATTACACCATAGTATTTCAATGTTAAAATGTATATTTTATAATTGAAATGACGTATTTTCTGAAACTATACACTTCCAAAATTGCGTCTACGAAATTTCTACTACTAACTTACGAAATCATGACGAAAAACATGCATTACTGGCACTCAAGGCCATTCAGCGTCTTATTTATGAGAAAATAATCGGTACTTTTATACCGCGCATTTAGTTAATTGTGTACTTACTTTAGAGCGTTCTTTTATCTTATAGCTTCCCAATTTTCCGCTATTTACTATGGAATTTGCACCAATAACTAAATTGTCAAGCAGTTTCATAAGAACGGCTATATTTCGACAGTGAGGTTCGCTCCCGTCCACCCAGGTTATTTTGTCCCCGCGTATAAAGTGGCTTGCTGATGGACCTTCCCTACTTCCCGTTCCTTTGACTAACTGGCCATCAGTAAACGCTCCCGTTGAGTACATCATTTGCACCTCCTTAAAAATTGCTGATCCTCTAGCTTCTCCAAGCAGATTATCAATGACGCACACACCATAGCTATTCATGTCATCAATTATCTTAGCATAGAAAAAAGCCATTAAAAACTGATTTACATTTTTACTTTCTCCTTAATTTCTTCACTTTGTTAATAATTGTTTTAAATACTCTGTACTGCATACCTGCCTACAAACTTGGTATATCCAATTTTTTGTTTCTTGCGGGGTCTGCTTCGAAAAGGGCTGTGAGGTATTCCTGTGTTGAAATGGTATAAGCCTGCATGTGGAAGTTAGGTTAGTCCGTACTGAATTTTCAATCATAGGTTGAGTGTGGTAGGTATTAGTTCGCTCGGACGACGTATCACTCATGATGTCGTTCATTTTTTCCAAATCTACAGCATACACGAATCAGTTAAGCGCGTAACTGAGCAGTCTGTCACATATAAATCTCCAAACCTTAATCCCCACTAACTTTACCACAAAACCTACTCCCCGGTTTTGCGTTAGGGTATTAATAAAGAGAAGACTTCACTTCTTCACGCTCGTTTTACAAATAGTACCTGAAAGTAAAACAAAATCTGGTACTTGCTGGTAGTTCTTTTAATCTGTACAATAGTTATTGTTGGCAGTTATGATATCAGTAGCTATATGCAATGTAATTACACCTTTCAAATTTCTTAGAAACGAGATTCAATATTATGCTAAATCGTTTTATTATTTGTTTGTGTTATCGGCCAGTTTACAAACTATCTAAGTGACAGCAAACTAGCAAACGATCTTCTAAATCTACACACTTGCAATCGAGCCATTACAGTACATTACCTAACTCATGTTGACTAGAATACTAAAGGTACGCAAAACATTTTTTAGCCGAAAATACAAAATACAATTAGTGGGGAGTGGGATCAGACGAAATTTTTTTAGCTATACGCTAAAAAATTTGCTCAACGCTTTCACATGTGATTTTTAGCACAAAAATATTAGCATCTAACTCGAGTCCGGAGATAATATTTTCAAGATTATAAACAACATGTAGGTAAAAAAAATTGTTTTTATAAATGGACTTTATGTAGCTTTTTAACTTCATTTCGCATTTTAATTATCCATCTCGATTGGTTTTTTTTACTTTATTACCTTTGTTGAAATGTATAATACTCCTATTTCACCGATTACACAAAAGACAACAATCACTTTCTTCCTCCTAAGCACTAAGTAAATATGAAAAGTTATGAAAGTATAACAGCTGATGGGTAATAATCACCTACGATTATTTTTAGGCTCTTCTGCGAAGCTAAAATGAAAGTAGCTAAAAATCACTCTTTTTAAATTTCCCGCGCCGAGCAGCTAAAAATTTAGCCTTCGTTTTATCCCCCCTATTGTATATTTTGTGAGTGTGTGCCAAACAATGCCCTCATCGTTGCTCTGATAGTGTAATTTATGATAGAATCGTCTTAGCTACCAAGTTGATCAGGGCGTTGTTCGGTAGACGCTCTACAAAATAACCAAAAACACTAACAATTAGTCCCACATTATTGTCTCATAAAAACACCAAATACTAATATACAATGCAAATAAGTGTCATCAATATTTTGTACTCTTCTAGAAAAATTGAGTTGATTTTGACGCAAACTAAACAGGAATTGCACAAGTCCTAAAGATTGGTTAACTAAAACTAAAGTAAGTAATAAAAATTAAAAGTTTAAACTGATTTGATCAATAAACAATAAACGAAAATTTTACTGAAAAGTTTAAATTTGTTTTTTGAATGTGAATCCAAATACTTTCAAATTATTTTTACGAATGCATTTTTTTTCTTTTAAAGTAAAAGAATCGTAAACTCCATATTAAGTACTTTTTGTTCATCAAGTTGTATTTGGGGTAACTCTGCTAGAATATAATCGGAATAGAAACAATCTAAAAAAATTAAATTGCCTTGGAACTAGTTCTGAAATTTAAATGCTTCTTATTCCCGCGCACCTATTTAAAGAAAGGTTGTTTACCTTGTATCTTTGCGCTAATATTGTGCCGATACGTTTTCTTGTCCACCATACATTTTAATCGGTAGTTAGTACAAAATGATCACTAAAAATATAAAAAAAAGTGCAGCTGATAGGTAGCAAGTAATAGATTTAATCTATATTTCTTTACCGACCCTGATGATGATTTTCCTTTATCCTAATTCCATTAGGCTAATGGTACAATACTAGCTACTAGCTTTACTACTGAACCAAAAATTACAACCAACGTAAAAGTAAAACGAATAATAACAATTTCTTACAGTTTAAAACTGTCAAATATTGTCCATAGACATTAAGATACTAAATTTTATACGGGTTACACGAGATTTTAACACTTTTTATTGAGTGCTGACGTTTCGGTTTATTAGACATTAAACTAAAAATGTAATGATCTATGAGTTGCCATTATCAAATTTAAATATAAATCTTACCCCTTCACCAACAGCAAATAACACTTCACAAACATTGATATTATTACCTAGAGTAGTACAAAATGCGAATTTAGACGTATAAATGTTTATCATTTTACCATGCAATGCACATGAAACAAAAGCATTCACGAAATGCAAAGTGCAGAACAACAAGTAAGTAGTACAAAATTCTCTCTAGCCTTCTTGTCTCACTAATACAAATAAAACAGCTGGTTTAAATAAAGGTGAAAGAGTATGATACATAGCAGCCTACACCCTTATTTCGGGAAACATAGATAGATGGATTTATGCTGCGCTGCATTGCATTGCATTTCGAGCTGCTGCTCGAAAAATGTGATAATCGCCATAAAGTTTCCTACAGTCAGATAAGCGTGTGCTCCTGAGTCAAATTTGAATCTGTCTGTCTGATCGGAAAATCTTACTACTGTAAGTTATAATGTACAATTCCTTGGGTGGCCACCAAATAATGGGTGAATTTGAGCCAGTTTATTCAGTTTAAAGAAATTCGAATTCGAACAGTCACGGTCATGAAGGCTGTATTCGCAGTAGAACGAAAGCTACATTTTTTGTTTTTTGGAGAGATAGGGCGTAATCAAGTTAGCATTTTAGAGACCCTATGGAACCACTTCTAAAAAGAACCAAAAAATGTTTATCGGGAAGTGCAATGTGGTAAAGAACAATTGGGTAGCGCATTCTTTAATCATTTGCATTCAACCTTTTATGATCAAGGAGGCTTTTGTTGGAACGATGACAGTTGTGGACATAGGTGGAGGGCGGTCAGACAAGGATTTTAAATAGTTATGGAAAGACGTTTATCCCAAAAACGCTAGCCCCAACGAACCATGGTCCGCATTTTTTACTCCTAAACATGAAAATCTTAACTAAAATCCCAAAATTCTTAGTCCCGATTTTCAAAATACTAAAATTATTAAAGCTATTAATTATTAAAGCTATTATAAAAGCTATTTTTAAAGATTAAAGAATGCAAAGCTTATTAACAAGTACAACAGTTATAATTTTTACAAGGAGAGATACAAATTGATTTTTTTATTAGAAATATGAACTTGCTTAACTACACTGGTACTAAAAATGTCAATATTCATTATAGGAAGCATTTTATTTACCTAAGTGGAATAGTAGTTTAGAAAAAAAGCGTGGTATGCCAATAGTCAATAGTGTTTTTGTCCGTCGCGGAGTTTGAAAGCGTGAGGAAAGGGGGGATGGATGAAAGCACTGTCGGCTCGGTAGAAACAGAAAGAATGAATCGTGCACAGGAAAAGTCTTTCTTCTTAGCCAAAATTTATTAAATAAGCAAAAAGTAAACTCATAAGCACAATTTCCAAATAACTAAAAAGCACATTGTGAATTGTTAAAAATGAAGTATTTTAGGATTTATGTTGTGGTACCGGTGTGGAAACTGGAAAGTCATTTTAAACAAATTGAAGATACTTAATAAAACAAAATTCATATCTCTCGCGTCGTTCTTAGTATTGTTTGTGTATGTAGCAAATATGCTTCTATATATGTAGCAAATACAGTACTACTGTGTACTACTACTGTCCTCTGTGTGATGATGGCAGCACTGCGGAGTACTGTAGTAGTACTGTTGATGAGAACAAAAAGAGCACAGTAGATGTACCGAGTGAGTGGAAGTAGTCTTGTCTCTGTTCCTGTAGCAGAGAGGAGTAACAGTATTACGCAAAAATGTTTGGCCATCACTCCGCCCCTTCAATTTTTATTAATTCATTTAGCTAACCCTCTGATTTGCCATTCGTCTTGACTGAACAACAGGCTTGTTAATATTACACGTATTTAGTAATACGTTACATATTACGTATTACTTGAAAGAAAATTTTTGGTATTAAATTACATATTACTTATTACTTTCCCTGCCCAGGGGACCGTCACGTTACAGTTACCAATTACATTGCTATTTA
>JAHZND010005492.1:0-65875 GCA_027744115.1 Acrocyrtus sp. NNG-2020
ATATAGAATCAGTGGAGTGGGGGAAATCCCCAGCATAAATTTTCTCCTTCATGAAGACTGCCCAATCAACTCACCTCAGCAGCAGTTTTTTTCAACATGGCACTACTCGATTTCCCCGTATGATTCACCATCTCTGAAAAAATCCCCACCGGATTTTCTAGTAGCAGGTAGGGATGGTCGTTTTCCATTAATCGACCATGATCCAGCACAAGGATCCGATCACCTTGGGAAGAATTTCAAATGAGACTTGTTTAAGCACATCCATCGGTTTCTCATCGTCATCGTTGTAAGCGAGCGAGACTGTATAGAATTTGATGCCACCATCCGATGGCCAATCTTTCGGTGGCATTTTGTCTTTATCAGAATCTAGTGGCGCCTCAGACGGAAGATCAGAATATTCCAAGCACCGTTCTATACTCGTCATGTGATTTTCTACTTCAGCAGACTGACGTAATCCATATTGGAGCTCTCCGCTAAGGCTTAGAGCAGAGGATATGGCAAGCCCCACATTTCCCACTTCAACAGCTTTGAGATAGCAATTAAAATAGATAAATTATTAAAGTCTTAAATTTTTGATGCTTTCAAAAATTTATGATGATATAAGACTTACAATCCTGCATGAGTAGAAAACTGAAGCTGATAACGGCCAGAAATAGCACCGAAGTGATCTCAACACAGGTGCTGAAGCATCTCGCAGTGGAGAAAAAGAGAAACCACGGACTTGAGTGGATATCCTGCAGCTCGTCAAACTGTCTGATGAGCACTGGCTCCACCCCCAACGCTCGTATAGTTGTAAGACCAGTGAAGGACGATGAGGCATGTGTAAATATTGGACTTTTCGCTGTAAAGTAGTAAGTAGTAATAATAATTAATATAATCCCGCCACCGCCATTAAAATTCAATTTTTATGTACTTGCAGTTGCGTGCTTACCAACTCCCTCAATTCGCTTAATATCTCTTGCAGTGCTCACGTAATAGCTCCGGACCACCAATAAAATAATGAGTACGATAATCGCTGCTGGAGCCATGTAGTAATTGCTTATCACAATAATTACAATTGTTCCAATCATTTCCGAAAAGACCATCAGCGTATCAAAAAACGTGGGCGGAAGCTGTTCATCAGCTGAGCCTAAACGATAGTGATGATAATGTGATAATTTTCAGTAGTTTCAATTTTCTTGTAATATTGGTATATACCTAAAGCAACATGTTATTCGTTATAACACATGAAGGTCCTTCAAAATCATGGGTACCTTCAAACGTAAATGGCACATTTTCTCAGCCCTCTCCGCCAAGTCAACCAGTTTCATCGGAAAGAGGAGATTCTCTTCCATAAGAAGAAACTGTCAAACCTACTGGAGAAGGCTGAGAAAATAAACGCCCAGTAGTCAAACTTTTTGAAAATGCAGTGGAAGCATGCATAGTTGCGTATAGTATTCATTGAAATCATTCTTCTGTAAAAATGAAATGGCACATTTTCTCAGCCCTCTCCGAGCAGTTCACTTCCATCAGAAAGAGGGGATTTTCTTCCCTCAGAATAAAGTCTCGAACCTGTCGGAGAAGGGTGAGAAAAAAAATGCAGCACTCAATGAAAATGAGTTGAATAATTATGCATGGTTGCATATGGTAATCATAGACAAATCATGCTCCGGCAAAAATGAAATGGTCCTTTTTCTCAGCCCTCTCAACGGTACCAATACTGTCATTGGAAAGAGGAGACTTCCTTCCATAAGAAGAAAGTGTCAGACCTGTCGGGGATGGCTGAGAAAATAAGGCCCAGCAACCAAAACTTATCGGATATTGTCCTTTAAAATTGAGTTTCATTAAATAAAATTTTTAGAGTGTGAGTTCATTCCCCGGCCAGTTGAACTGGCCGGGAAATGGACTCACATTATCATCACCTAAGTCTTTGGTAAATCTATTCATAATTCTCCCTGATGGGTTTTCATCGAAGAATCTAGTTTTAGCTCGCACCAAACTGGAAAACATGGAGTTGTGCATGTTGATGCCTATCCTTGTGGAATAGTTGAAAAAGGAAATGGAGCGGAAAGTGCATGCCACCAGAGCACTGCACATAACGCCGATGTAAATGTAGATATACGTATTTCTTCCAAGATAAGAATTCCCATCCCCGGAACTACTGAATCTTCGGCTTTCCGCATTTGTCCAGAAGGAAAGAGTGTAGTCCGTTCCGCTAAGGAAAACTTGTGACATGACGAACGAAGCTACAGTAAAAAATAGGAGGAATGGAGCTCTTCCCATTTTGAAGTAGTTCACGTATAGCCTCCAGCCCACTGAACCTGTTGCTTTTGTTTCCTCCTTCATTTTCGCTTCCTCATCATTCTCACCCTTCGACTTATCCTTGGATGAGTCCTTCACTGATGACCGCTGAGACATTCTCTTTGAAAGTCGGTGTCCAGTATTTACCGAGGCTACGCTTGTTCTACGACTTGTATTGCTTTCCTCGTCATCTTCAGATGTCATCAAACTCACAAAGTCAATTTGAGCTTCTACTAACTCCTCGTATGTTCCTTGGGCTAGCACTTTTCCTTGATTTAGGACAATTATGTGATCCGCCTGTGGAAGATATTGCAGTTGGTGGGTCACCAAAATCCTCAGCTTCCCAGATAGGCTCTTTTTTATGCAGTTGTCGAACAGGTGCCGGCTCACTTTGGTGTCCACCCTAAAAAATAATTTTACATTTTATAGATCGCAGCATTATTACCTTTTTGCTGATTTCACACAAGCTACAAATATTCTTACGCGCTAAGTGGATCGTCCAGCAAATAAATGTCTGCGTCTTGATACAAGCATCTCGCCAGGTTCACCTGGAAGTGTATTAATTACAGGTGAGAAAACAGCGACAATATTATCAATGCACCTTATTTATTCCCTGACTTACTCTAGCCTTCTGTCCGCCACTAAGTGCGACTCCTCTCTCGCCAACAATGCTGTTATCTCCGTATGGCAACTGCTTGAAGACCATTTCCAATAAGACCATTAGTGTGTCAAGTGT
This sequence comes from Acrocyrtus sp. NNG-2020, assembly GCA_027744115.1. NCBI lineage: Eukaryota > Metazoa > Arthropoda > Collembola > Entomobryomorpha > Entomobryidae > Acrocyrtus > Acrocyrtus sp. NNG-2020. Next base: position 3,017 of record JAHZND010005492.1, read on the forward strand.
TATTTATTTATCATATTAGTTTTTATTTTACTTTTGAAAGGTATGTCGTACCGAGCAAATTGTGTGAATAACAGGTTCAAAATTAACTTAGTATGTGTTTTAACAATTAAATGTAACATGTGATATAATAATTGTTAGTTCATAATTTTATTTAGAAATTATGTTTGTGATTTACACAACTGCATTCTTTTAAATATAAGTAAAATTATCAACATTTATAATGACTTATATAATAAGTAAAAGCAGTAAGTACAGTTAATTACTTCTACGTGCATCAAGAACATGGCGTAACATATGCTTTCTAATAATCTCAATATCATCGGATTCATACCGACAGAAACTGCATACAAATTGGCCAACGCAAGTCTTAGACATAGAATAGGAAATATCCAAGCACATTTCGAAATCAGACGCAAACCCGGGATGTTCTGACTTAACATGAAGTAAAAGATGAAAGATGTCAACGCAACAGAAGCCGCATTTAATGCATGGGTACAATTTAGGATATCCAGCGAAAGGAAGAAGCTTCTTGTTTTCTTTATTCCACCAGTAGGGGGTGCAGTGACTGATATGTTTATCAAGAAAAGTTTCATCTTCAAATCTAATGCCACAGTTCTTGCAAGTATAACTGATTTCCGAACTACCAGAATCCCCATTATCAATTGCATTCGAAAAGGCACGGTTTTCTTGTTCCAGTTGAGATGAATTTAGCTGACGACTTTTTGCTTTGCATTGCAAGAGATGCATGCGACGCGATGAGAAGTTTGAGAACTTGCATCCACATGTGAAGCATGAGTAAATTTTTTTGGTAGATGAAGATTTGGTGCATGTAGAGCAGTGAAAGGGTTTTGCTGGTTGAAGGTTTCTTGTCGATAAGGGATTACATATGTTCAGATGACGGACGAATACTGCTGTTGAACGAAATTTTTCATAGCATCTTCCACATTTCAGAAGTTTCCTTGCTGCTTGCATATTTGTTTTGATTTTATTTTCCTCCCGTTCAAAAAATGTAGCATGTTCGGAATGCATGTGGTGAAGGAGTTTATTTCGGCTTCCACATTTGAAGTAACAATGTTTGCATTTTAATGATGCGAAACTTTTGGTCTGTTTCCTTTTGTTTGAGGGTATAATCTTGTTCTGTGGGTTGTAGGTATGCGCGTAGTAATGATAAATCATTTTAGAGAAGTCCGCAAAAATTTTACCACATGTTGGACATTTTATGCGATCAAAAGTAATATATTTTGTTGTAGAAACGACTTTTTTGTGAGCATTTAGCAGGTGGTTTTGGAGGTTGTGTCTGTTTAAGTAGACCATCTTGCATAAAGAACATTTATGTAGCATCTCTTTGTGGTTGATTTTCGCGTGCTTGCGCATGGTGTTCACGTTGGTGAATGGTTGTAGGCAATAAATACATTTGAAAAATCTTTTCTGCATACACTCTGCATGTCTAAAAAACTTATGTTTCATGACTTGTTCCTTGTTTTCACACGGAGTACTGCAAATGTCACACTTTATCATCAAATTCGCGTGCTTCTGGCGCATATGTTTCATTCTCCTTTCATTATTACTAAAAGACGCTGAACAGAAAAAACAATCATATTTCTTGATCTTATGGACGTCATTATCATGAGTTAAGAGCGAAGGTAGATTCACGAAAACTTTGAAGCAGATTTTGCAAGTAAATTTTGGGTGCGTAACACTTGAATGCAAATTTCGATCCTTTGCTGTTGGGAATGTTAATTCGCAATCCGAGCAAGGCACTGAGGCAGCAAAATGTTCTGACCGGAAATGGAGATAATAGGACTCCTTGTCGTCAAATGGCTTTTGACATTTATAGCACTTGTAGTTGTTTCCCCTATCATGGATTTTTTTAAGATGTTGTCGCATGTTTTTGTAACAAGAAAAAACTTGTCCACAAATTGGGCATACTGATGGCTTCTGTAAGACTTTAAATTTCCTTGTATTTCCTTTATTGGGCTTAGGCTTGTACTGGTTACGAGTATTTCTTTGTTCAGTCCTAGGTTTAATCAGGTTAGCTTCACCGTTTAATGGAATTGACATAGGATTTGGAGGCCAGATGTAGTTGCTGGCTTTAACCGTAGATGTTTCTGAATGTATCATGTTCCTGTGATCGGTTAGGTAAAGAATGTTGATGAACGATTCGTGGCAAATTTCACACTTAAACCGCAGTCCTTTGTGATGTAATCTTTGATGCCGTGGGTGATGTGCGGGACTTCGGTAAATGATGGGACATAATAAGCATGGACACTGTATTGCTTCAGCATCGGAATTACAAGAATGCAACTCATGAAGAAAGTGTTGCACTGGGTCTGTAATAACTTTTCCACATGTCGAACATTTAATCCCGCAGTTTCCATGTTCTGATTCATGATGTTGACATAGGCCTAGAAGATGATCAAAGCGATCTCCACAAGTTGCACATTTGTATGCTTTAGATAAGTGATACTTCAATAGATGTCGATGTAGTACGATTTTTGATTTGATTTTTTTTTTGCAAAATCCACAACGGAAAGGATTTTTGTCTTTCTTGGAATTTGCCATAATCCTCAAAACCTTTGAATGTTAAGAATGTTTAATAACTGCATGAAGTAGTCCGGTTTCAGCTGAGGTGCCTCGTCTGAAGTTCTAATTTTGTTAAACAAAACAACAACCGTTAAATTTAAAAACCATTAACATAAAAAATAAAAGAAAACTATTAAAGTTTTCTTAGGTGTATGTAATAACGAATAGCGATATTATAGTAATTATGAGAATATACCTCCAAATAAGGATGAACACGGTAAAACGGATGTCAAGGTTCCACTTTGTATACCACTATCCGACTGTACTGTTACTGAATGATTAAATAAGTAACGAAAAAGTTTTATTCTCCACTGGTGCTCCAAAAGCTGCAAAATAAATAGAAAGTAAACAAATATTGACTTTGTATTCTGTAATTCATCAATTTCAAGTTTACCATATATTTGTTTTAAAATTTGTACCATAAATAAAAATTTCAGAATAAAAGTAATGAAAGGACCATGGGACATTATAGATTTTTTATTATGATTTACCTTTAGGACTAGGTCACAGCAATGCGTAGTAAGGTTCCTTATAATTAAACGGAAGATGCTGAGAGAATAACTTGAAACAGAGTGAGCAGGAGTAAATGGTAGTTTTCACAAAAAACAGTTAAATCTTAAATGAATACTCGTAAGTAAACAGAGGACGACTAAAAGCTTTATGAATCACAAATATTCACACTTTAAGTTTACTGAAAATTAAATAATTGCGGAAAAACACTCTGAGAGTAGTGATAAAAGATAGAAACAAATATTGTCATTGTGATTGTGGTCTAGAAAAGTTGGCCACCTAATGTGGGCAACTTCCAAATCATTCTGCCCACCATGCAATGAGTAGACACTTTGAAATTGCTCCCGTTGTGTCGTTGTTAGGGTGGGCAGCTAATATAATTTGCATGAGGATATTATAACTGATTGCTGGAACTGGTAAACTATATCGTTTAGTAGCGCTAGATAATTGAAAAAGAGGTCACAATTTAGTAGTACTAAGAAGGTGCAAGAAATGGAAACTATATATTCGTTTACACAATAAATATTACCACTACTACACAATGTTATTACACATGTTCCATTCACCATTATTCCGAGGTTTACTAAAAGCAGTTGCAAAAGGCAAAGCAAAAGAAAACTAATTCATGGTAGCAATGAGTAAATTAACACAGATATAAACGCACAGGACGTTGTAAACAAAGCTGACGCTGGTCTTGTATATTACAAGGTGAATTTTTGAAAAAATGGATGGTTCTCACCTACGAACCATCGCCAACTCTTGCTGCCCACCAATTTTGCTGCCCACCTTGTTCCAAAGTGTTCTATTGTACTTCAGCACACATAAAATTGGCCACAATACTGAGTAGCAAACCAAGTAATGTTATCATGCTAAATTTTAATTTTTTGTAATGGTGCATTGTAGCAATTTCCAAAGTGCAGTTCCAGTTAACGGAACAGGAAACCAAATTTTATAACCAGACTTTATCAAATATTAGTGACGGATTTTCATGTAAGGTATTCCTTTTTGAGATAAATCTCCGAATTTCCTGCCTCAGAATTCGTGTGTACCTGCTGCAGCAAGTAAAAGTTGATTTGCTCAATTGTTAAAAATCATGACTCTGCGTCCATTTAAATTTGATGTCCTTCCAAGGGAAGAAATAAACAAGTGGGTTTAATTATGTAGCTTAAAGCATAAGTTAAAATTAACCCCTACTGCAAAGAAAGAAAATCAAAATATTTGTTTTTTCTCGTAATTTAATAGGAACCATCTTTACCATATAACTCCATAGAGCATATACGGGAATGAGCATAGGGAAAGGAAAGTTATAGAAGATGTCACGGAACATAATCCAAAATCCTCATTTATACGACAAGCATGCGATTGATGGATTTTGTTTTCCGCAAATTGGTAATTCCACCGTACAATCATTATATTGGTTAATTAAAAAATTAAGAACAATTTAGCTAATATGAAAAACAAATATAAGTTTGCATATGTTTTTATGTAGGCCACACCCTAACTATAACCAAGTAAGATACATTACATACAAAAAATTAGAATTAAATTATCCAATTATTCAACTTTGTTGATTTATTAGAGTGCTTTGAAATTGCAACAAGACCATAGCTTAACTACAATGAACACATGCGCATTTTGCAGTATTGACTAGGAAAAATAAGAAATGGTTTGCACCTGCAAACCATTCACATGTTTTAGACGCTATACTTAATCCATGCAAAACCGTACTGTAATTTATCTTCTCTAATACCCCTTTAGACTAGTTGGTTTGTTTTATGAAAACGTCACAAGTTTTCTGGTAGCTGCATTTTTTATAAGGCTGAAATGACCAATCACATAGCTAACATTAAATAACTAATAGGTGTCATTACATATTATATGTAAGGTCACCACAAGTACACAGTTTGCATAATTGGTAAAGGTGGTTGTGTTTCTTATACTCCATCATTAACTGAAACTAATAGTACACTACATGATCTTTAAATGAAGGTCGTTGTGTATTATGATATGCATTTTCATCTTCATGATTGGCTGATTGAGAATTTGAGGTCAGCTAAAAACAAATTTAAGTGTACACGTTTACGTCATTAACTAAGCAAAGTAAAAAATGCTCGCGGTAATGATCCTTGGGAAATGTAGAAACAAATATTGACTTATGGGCATACGTTTTCCGTATGATATTTACTTTATGTATGGGTTAAGCAACGTGTGCATGACCGTTCGACATATAGCTTCTGTAAAATGCTAAGGTAATGTGAAAAAATGGTCATGCACGGGAAGACTACCTACATGCAGACATCCTCACTGTGTGTCAGCTGGCATTGTTATTGAGGAGACCTTGCGTACAAGAGGTAGGGAGGTACCACTACAAGTACCTATTCCTCCCCTTTGCAATAGTACATACGAACAGCCTTTTCACATATAACGTTATACTGTTAGCTATAAATATCCCAACGTATAATATTCGTTTTAATTTTAATGCAATAACATTCTATGTGTAGTCACAGGTAACATGCTAAAAATAGGCCGACTAAGGCATAAAAATTTTAGAATAGGAACGTATATTTTGAATGCTCCCTTAAATCGTCATTTCTACAAGAAGGTTTCACAGTAAAGCTTAGCTGTGTAACCCAACAGTTTAAATCAGAGATTAGATTGAAATTATTGTCAGAATTTTACTTACTTAAAGAATTTGTTAAGTCCTGGAACTATAATCGTGCTATTTTTCGACAATTTAAAATTTCATAAAAGAGTCAAATTTTATTTGAAGTAAATATCTGTTTTAATTTATCAGCGGTAGTATTTAATTACAAACTATGGAGGATAATTACGCAGAGCTAGCTAAGGAGTGGTTGTTGGAGGGTAAGGATGCAGACCAAATGCAAGTTTACGACCACACTCAGGAGGAGTTCTTAAAGATTGTCGAAATAGAGGACGACGAACCGTTGGTGACTTTCTTGGGACAGATTAAGCAAATGTTGATGGAAGACGTCTTCGCCAATTCAGATCTTGACACCCTGGCCCTGCTCCTTGATGTGCAAAATTTTGCACAGGTGCACATATACAAAGGAAAAGCTCAGGAAGCTGTTAATTTGTGCAAGGACAACTTGGAGTTGCTCAGTAAGTACCTGTATATGCTAATATGCATTTATTAAATTCAGTATTAGCACATAATTAGAGCAAAGTATTTAATTTATAAATTTGTGTTTTATTTACAGAGGCCCTGTTCCCAAAGATAGTGGAGAACTGTTATCTGGATTGTGATGATGCCAAAGAGCCAGGCAGATATGTGATTGAAGAATTTTTTAAATTAATCCCACAAGATTCCATTACGCAACGCTACAAATCACCACCAAATTCCCAACCAACACCACTTGATGAAGCAATTGAGGGACTGGTTCATGGCCGTTTAAAGAAGACATTTGAGACCGCAAAGAATGAAATCGCCAAGCTGGAGGCAAATCCACAAATTGATGAGATGGGGAATGTAATGAATGCAGAAACCAACGACTGGTATCTTCTAACAGCAACTGCTGCATTCTTCTTGGGTAAAGGAGAGGATTGTGAAGAAGCAATAAAGAGCGTGATGACAACTGACACAAAGACAAAGGTATCATGCCTGATTAGAAAAGCCCTAAAATTGAATTATTTGGACTACGACCAGGAGTATGCTTTATGCATGCTGGAATATGCAACTGCTGAGGCTAACGAAGACAGAAGCTTGGAAATTTCAATAGAGACAGTCGAGATGCGGATACTTGCGTCATCCCATGACTCGAACGATATGAAGCAGCGGGTTTTGGGGCAAAATTCGATACTTCGCTACGATAGGAATGAGGCAAGGTCTTTGGTTTTAAGATCTAACGGACTAAACATTTATCAAGAGGCCTGTGGAATCCGTGAAACGCCAGCAGCAGTCAATGAGCCCTCTTTAAATGATATGCAACGGTTTACATCAGAAACTAATGATGACATAGCAGCAGGAGAGCTAAGTTTCGAGGAATTGCGTATTTACGCCTCGGTATGTGTACTACCTTTTTAATTAAAGCCTAATTTTTAAATACACACCTGAGTAAAAATAGTTCAGACTAAACGTAAAACATATGCAAACAAATATTTCGCTTACTAATAAGTCTCATTTATTACAATATCATCGTAGAGCTTGGGATTTGGTCAAAACGGTCTGATGGTCTCTGCTTTGAAGCAACCAATCATTGATGCAGCTAGGCGTGAAAACTGGGACAAAGAACGTCTTTTTTTAAACATTGGTGAGGAATATTTGTTTTTATTTACTAATTGATTTACTTCAAACGTTTAGAATGCAAAAAAACTAAAAACTTATATTTGTTTTTCAGCTTGCAATGAAATTTTATCCAACTCTGCGAGCACTGCTGGAGACTGCTATGACATGATAAGTAACTTGGCAGAAAATGCAATGGATCCCGATGTGAAGGGTGCAGCCGTATTGATGATGGCACAAAATGCTGGATCCATTGAGCACGATCGACTAGACATTCTGAATGTGTATGCAAAGGCATGCCATATTGCAAAGTACAGCCCAATACTCAGGCATAAAATAAGCAACTACCTGATTTATACGATGCTTCTCCCCTTGGATCCTCAACTACTGGACTAAGGAATCTGTTTTATTATCAAAATTAAAGCAATGTAATTTTGTTCTTCAATGTCTGATTGTAACGAAAACAGATTCAGTTGCGATTATTAATGTAAATGATGATAAATATCAAACTAAAGATGTGAAAATGTAAATCTTATTTGTTTAAGTAATAATTAGAATGATTTTTAAGTTTTAATACAAACGAATGCAGCTAAATTTTTATTTTTAAAATTAATAAATCAAAAAAAATTAATTACTTTTTAGTTTTAATATAAACATTTTATTTTGCATTCGAATATTCAAATCTCTAATTTAAGTTACAAGAATTTTTAATATTTCATCTTGAAGAGAAGAGCCAATTAATTCCGCTCAACAAGGGATCATTTCATGATATTACAATTATTCTACACTAAATTATATATTATTACATTTTCTCATTAAAATATTTGTTTTGAAAAGGTGACATTGAAAAAATATTGAGGTTTTGAAAAATAAAGAATATTATCACTGTTTGCGTGATCCATTAGGCTGATCATCCTTGGAATTGTTTCTTCCGTCTTTTCCCGTCGATTTTGGGACGTTAGGTAGCATCTTTCCATCTGCAGTACCCTTTCCTAAAAGCTCCCCCATTGATTTTCCTGGTTTCATCGCTGTTTTTGACCCCTGTGGCAACTGATACAAGCTTTTACCAACCTGATTAGACTTTGCCATTCCTCCCTGCATTTTTTGCTCCATTAGTTCCAGTCGCTGTTTTGAGGTATTAGTTTGGCGAACCTTGGTATAATCCACCGATGTCTTGGACCCTTTGGAACTGAGGGACGACCCTGACCCTTCTTTTACAGTCGCAAGTGCTGCAGCCTTTTCTGTTGTCTCCTTTTGCTTAGCTTCCACTTGACGAGGAATCATGGATTTTGGCATTGTCCCGCTTGCAGTAGGTAGAGGTCGGTCTCCTACAACTCCGTTGTATTCCTTTGCAGACTGGGGAAATTTTGAAGCCATATTTCCTTGCTTAGTATCGTTTGTTGGGGGATTGGACTTGTTGGGCTCTTCTTTGTCCGTTCCACTAGCAAACAGGATTTTCTTTTTACCTTCCAATTCTGGGACAGTAACCGGAGCTGTTTGAGCAGTAACTTTCTCAGTATCGGATGAAGGGGGCTGAGACTTTGGAACATTTTTTAAACCTGTTGCATTTGGATTAGGTCCCTCAGTTTTGCCAGCGTTATTATCATTGCCAGAAGAATTTGGTGTTTGCTTCACATTATCTTTGTTTGTACCAGATTTAGGAGGTGAGGTCTTCACAGGTTCATGTTCCTTGTAACTTGTTAAGGCAGCCCCCTTTTCAATGTGGAATTGATGGATGGAGGACGGAGTAACCTCAGGCATTGCGTTATACTCTAACTGAACTTGCTCCACGCTTTCGATCGACTTTGTCTCATTCAAACCCAGCTTCTTCTTCTTTCCCTTTTTATCTCTACCCTTGCCTGTCTTTGGCGTTTCGGTTGAGCTTCCCCCTTTGATGATAGAGATAATTTCCATTGTAATGTGTGAACCACAGAGCCATGTCAAATAAATAAAAACTATATATTTGTTTTTATTAAATTTTTACCTTTTATGATGTCATTAGACAATTTTTTAGCTGCACCACTTAAAGCTTGTCCTCTGGCTCTGGCATCGTTCTTCTTTTCAGCAATAATCGGTATTCCCTCCTTTTTGATTACAGGTTCCTTATAAGGACGATATAAAGGGAGATCACTCACAACACCTCCGATTTTTGTTGTCTCAAAAAATTCATTTTGGAGACTTAACGCCGCCACATTTTTATCTGTACTTTGGTAGTGACAGGGCGCGTTCCGAAACTTTGATTTCACCGTGATGTAAATTCTGTTGGCAGGTAAGCAGTTGAATTTGACTAAATAGTAATCATCCTCCCCATTGCTATAGTTGACGAAAGGCTCTGGAATCTTGAAGTCCCTTGGTCCTTCATAACGATGAGGATCACATTCCTTGTCACTTGCATCTGGCTTATTCTTGAGTATCAGTTTCTTGAACTCTGCTTTTGGCTGTTTTTGGGGGTCCGATTTTCCAATCTCTTTGGCCTCCTGGATGTTAAAATAAGCTGTGTAGACAGGCCATCTCGACGGAGAAATCAATACGTTGCAGTTGAATTTGTTCCATTGCTCTGCTTTTGTATGAGTTGAACGAAAGCGGTGAAGAGCATTGAATTTTTGACAGGATGTCTGACGTATGGAGCAGCATTCCATCTCATGGTTAAATCGCGAGGGTGAGCACAATACCACCGTTTGAATTTTCTCCATTAGTCTGCGAACAACGTCAAAGGAATGAATCTTATCACCCCAAGCCTCAATCTGAAGTTTCTGAAACACTGACCAAGACCATCGACTCCAAAGATGATAAGCAAAGGCTTTAAAGCGGAAAAAATGGTATCCCAATAGGAACTCCAGAGATTCAGGCTTCAAGTCCACACAGTGTTTGATGTAAAAACTATTAAGACTTATCTGCAATGCAGACAAGTACAAATCAACGTAAGTAATTTGAAAACTTTGATACGTACCAAAACACAGTATTTTGGAATATTTGTTTAAAAGTTTTACGCCATTTCATCTAACATTAGTTTAAAAAATAAATGAAAACTAATATTGAAGCTTACTCGATGTGCCATGATAGGCGAAAGCGTAGGAACGTATAATACGTGTGGATCGATTCTGTCTTTGTCTCTATCCAAAGGGTCTATCATTATTGATCTTATCACAGCATTGGCAGAGTTTCCGTTTATCATTACTTCTTCGAATGCAGCAACGGGGTTTCCAGCTTGTATCGATTCCATTTCAGTCTGTAGGTCACCATCCAAATTGACATTTGGTCCACCGGCATCACAGTCATCCCGTCCTAGACGTCGACGAAGAGCCTCTATGCTTGAATATGGTAGGTATAGTCGATTTTGAAGATATCCAGTTCTAAATTGGATGAGTTTCGTAAGTGCATCGTATTGTTGAACCGCTACACCATGGCAGAAAGTTTTCAAGCTGTGGAGACCGGCTGGTTTGATTATCGCTCGTTTTATTGCATTCTGAATTGGGTCCCATCCTTTAGGAGACGCTCCAGGAAGGAAGAAGAGTAGAGGGTAGAACGCCCAATTTGTTAGAATCTTTTGCATGTCGAGGTGCATTTTGTCTACCTCCATAGACACAATTTTCTTCAATGCCTCATGGATCGAATCCTTTGTTTCAGGTGACAGAAGGTATTGTCCTGGAGCAACGGGTAGTTTTGTAAGAGCATTCTCCAAGATTATTGCAGCCGCAGTAAGTTGTGGCGAGAGGTAGACTACAGCTGCAGCAAAGTGTGTTATGTGGCGGAGTTTTTCTTCCTCGGTGTTTGCATCGTCTTTAATCCTTTCGTATGAAGGCATTCCACTGCAGAATCCGTTTATTGACAAATAACTGCTAAGGTAAGCCTGAAAAATGTTTTCATCTAGTAGCTGGCCACCAATATAACGCTTGAGGTCGTCATCCGTTATTGGAGTTTTCTTTTTGTTGTTCTCTTTGTATATTAGCTGAATCCTAGCAGATTCATCTCTGACATAATTTATTTCTGCAGTTACAGACTTCCAAAAGTCACCATCCTTGACCTTTTTTGTTTCTTCCCTTTGCTGTAATTTCAAGCGAGTGATTTCTTCTTCTGTTGTTGCAGCAGCAATAAGTTCGGCATATCTGCTGTCGATATCGTCTATTAAGCCTTGTCTTTTTTTCTTGTTCTCTTCGAGAGTTTTCCTTCTGCTTTCCAATGCTGCATCATCAATTTTGTTTTGCTTTGCAGATCTTATTTTCTCTTGGTCTCTCTGAATCCCCTCTGCGTACCGTTGGTTCACTCGTTCGGCTTCAAAAAAAGTACATTTAGCCATGGGTTGTCCCTCTTCTGTTGAGGTATTGTCGCCCTCTTCGTTTTCTTCTGCAACTTGTACTTCTTTGCCGGAAGACATATCGGGGGGTCGTTGAGCATTTGATGGCGAAGTAGTAATAGTTTTTGTCTGTAGTTCTCCATAATTCTGTAAAACTGTTTTTATGGTAGGATGTGTATTGTCCCTAGCCAATTTAGTAGAAGCTTCATACGCGAGGTTTGCCAAGTGGGCTGCCAGATGACGGGAGTATTTCTTGTTTGGAACGATGACAAGATCAGCCCAAAGATGGTTGCATAAAATTTTTAGCTTCTTTATAGCTGCTTTTAATTCTGCCTTCTTTTCTTCAGACAGTTTTGCAGAAGTCAAAGGATAATTTTCCACGACAGCGTCAAATTGGTAGCTTGATTTGAATGTCAGATCCGTGTTGTAGTGGTTAAGGGTGATGTTTATGATTGGCACCCCTTCAACCTTTCCAACTAAATCATGGTCGACGGTGATTATATCTCGTTTCTCCTTTATTGGACCATGGTGTTCCCAAAGATTGACGAAACCTAACGCTCCCAAAAGATCATGTGATTTCCCGCAAATTTCGCTCATTACGTTCACATCCTGCATTTCGAAGAGCTCCTTGTGGTAACTGTTCCAAGTTAATTCTTCAGTCGCTTTCCGAAGTTCCATGAATAAACCCATGTGCGGTGCAGTTTTTCCCTTGTATGATATCATCAAATGATCCCACATTCCCAATGCCATTTCATTCAGAAAGCCGGAATCCTTAGTATGGAAAACCAAGTCGTGCTCCCCTGCATGGACTAACTCCAAGCATATTCCAAACTCACCAATGTTCTGCAAAGCCTGGACAGGTACGTTGACATGATGAATGTCACTGCAAATATAATAAACAGAAATAAAAAATGATTTTTTAAAAATAATTATGAAAACAAATATATTTCTTTTATTAATATTTAAAAAAAAATTATGTACGTGTCAACTCCTCAAAAACCCTTACCTAAACTTGCAGAAGGAGGGAAGAGCAAAAGGATGATAAGCTTGATTATCCAAATTTACAATTTCCTCAGCCATCATCTGCGACGGTAGCACCGGGTCATTCGGAGCAGGTTTCTTTTCTGTTTTAGGAAAAACCTTGTAAACTGGATCATCGCTAGGTGGAAGGGTTGAATCTGTAAACAGGCCTTTAGTCCCAATTTTGCGTTTTTTGCCAACTTGTCGGATACGCAGACTGAAATGAAGGGTATTTCGTTTGGACTCGTACATGCCAAAGACTGTCCTAGGCTTCTCCAGAAGAACGTCAGCTATCCATTTGTTAAGGTTTGCTGTCAACTGTACTCCTTCTTCATCGAGTAATTCCATCCCCAGAATTTCACGCCATTTTGATAGAATTGCTGTCTTGAATACTGCTTCATTGTATACTTTTGGTATTGCTCCGGTAGGGTTAAATTCCCAGTAAAGTTGCCTGGAGAATACTGTCATGTTGGTCGCAGCAAGAGCTCTGATCATGTGCTTTGTTTTCATTTCCAATGTAGAGTGTTGTACTTGTCCTCTTTCCACGATTGATTTCCAGTCATTGGCAGTGTTGATGGAATCAGTGAAAAGGCGCAACCAGTCTTCTGCCATGTCAAGCGTATAGTCCGAGGTAGCCATATCTATTACGAAATTGTAGTCTTGCCGCATTATTTCACACTTGCTTCCAACTTCTCGTGAGTTTGGCTGCATATTGTAGACTGTGTTCAGCCTGTTGACGAAGCTTCTTTTTCTGACGTAATCCCTAAATGGTAATGAATGGTTAATTAATTTCTTCAATTGGTTACTCATAATAACGGGTATAAATGATTTCTGTATATACGCTGATTAATACCTTATGACGACATCAAGGAAGAAAAGTGATCCTTCCATGGCGTTAAGGATGGCGTATTCATCCTCCGTTGTCATTTGCGATTTCAATACCAGGTAATTGTACTGCCCATTTCTTATCATCTCCAAAATTGAAGCTACTTTGTCAAGAAGTACGATCATTGGGGTTTCCTTAAAATCTGCAAGCCTCATATTTCGGCGCAAAAGGAACTCTCCAAGCTCCCTTAGGCTATACCCTTCCCTTGTGAATTGAGTGAGCCAAAATCTTTCGTGCACAGCCAAATGGTTGACGTTCTCCCCATTATAGAGGGGATCCTCCTGGGTTCTTAACATCTCGTTAATAGCGGCTCTACTTGTCAGGTTAATTAATCTATGAAACAAGATTTCGAATTAGTTTTGGTTTAAACGTCTTCCATATATTTGTATGATTTTAGTTTACTAATATTCAGGTGCACTAACGGTATAGAGGCCGTAGGTCTGTTTACTGCATGTGAGTTAGGAGTCGAGAATAACTGCGGCCTTGCTGCATTGAAATTTTTGGATTCATTGGAACCTTTTGCAAGATTTGATGGAGAACCAGTTAAAGGACCGGGTTGAGGAGTTGTTTGTGCTGGCGACGTCCTGCCTGGCTGAGGGGAAGTCTGTGCAGGTGCAGGTGAGACACGCCCTGGGGCTGGTGTAGGTGACGCACGTGCTGCAGTGGGAGATGCCCCCGGCTGAGGGGAAGTCTGTGCAGGGGAAACACGAGCTGGATCAGTCGTTGGTGACACACGTGCTGGAGTGGGAGAAGCAGGTGCCGGGATAGGCGACACACGCTCAGGATTTGATGTTTCCTTGTCTGACATTTTGAACAATGATAGCAACTTCTTTAATACTTGAACTTGTTCAATTAAAAGGTTTGATTTGTACGAATATACTGTAATCACTTATTTGCTTTATCGATACAGATAAGCTTCTTTTAACACATAGGTATCCCTTTATGAGAAGTGACTTGTCAAAAAAAATATCGGTCGCTGTCAGTACTGGAATTATATATTTGAATTTTTAAAATATATTGAAAATTGTTGCCTGACAACCATGCAATTTTTTTGACGTAACAATGGTTAATATAAGTTTTCATTATTATTTTATAAATAATAATTTGAGATGTTACATACCTTTTATAAATCCCGTTGAATTTTTCCATTGATGGGTAAATTGCAGTTGAATTAATTAATAAAAAATAGAAACAAATATTACGTGGCAGTGGCAAAATAATTCATTACCACTGCTTGATGGTTTATTTATTTAGTAGATTGAAGTATAATAAAATAAAAACTTATATTGAAAGTTTATCTAACTTTTAATCACGATTAAAACGTTAATTAAATATAGGAGAAGTACATTTAACAAAGTCCAGCAAATAAATACTGACTGTATGGATGTTGTAATTAAAAAAAACACTTGGCATTTCAAATCAGTAAAGTACCTCCTACTGAGTTCATGAAGTACAATCTGGCAGTGGTAGATGGCGCATGTGTTATTTCAATAAACTAAATTTACTTTGTCTCATGCATGTTGCCAATGCTTATGTCTAAGGATTCTACATTATCATTTTAAATTAACTGTAAATTCATGATTTTTTACTGTTCCGCAAACTATTTATCCTCTTAAATATTTGTTTACATTTTTTCCTTAAGCCATAATGTATATTATGAACATACTGGCTAAGGAGATATGAAAAATTTAAAAATAGTACGTTTTTTATTCAAGAATTTTTATGGGGCTTTAACACACTGTAGATGCATAACCCAATATTATTATGAAGGTTGATTAGTAAAATTAAAACAAATATTCTGCAGAGACCTATCTCGTATGAAATCTCAATCAAAAAATGAATGGTTCGTAGCTACGAACCATCCTTGAAAAGTGCCAAAAGAAGGAGATTACGACTTTTTATATGTTGAAATTGGGTTAGTAGTAGCGAACGATGCATACTGGAACTGCTGCGTAATTTTTGCTATTTTTAATTTTTCACCACACTGCGAATGGTAATTTGAGTGTTTGGTTTTTATTTTCAAGTTAATATTTGTTTTCATTTACGTTTTTACATACCCTAGTTGTTAAATTAAACACTCGACTAGAAATATTAATAGAAATGGCAAATAACTCTACCCCTAAAATTAATAAAAATTGCTTCAAAACAACAAGCAATGTATGACATGCATCTAGTAGTAACAATAATTATAAAACTTGATTGCTTGAATGATTTACAGAATTCAATTTTACAAGGTGAAGCTACATCCAAACTAAGCCGTTCCTTATTTCTTCATAGGAAAAAATTGGTTTCGTAACTTAAAAACTTTGATAGTTTGCAATGGAATAATCCCATCCATGGGCTGATACGTCTCCTTTTTACGTGGATAGAGAAAGTGGACCTCCAAATCCACCTGCAGTGCTGATGCGGTGACAGTAAACGTTTTGCTATTTACATTCTTCTCTGGTGTAATAATGGCCTTGTCTAGATAAAAAATAGAAATAAATTATGGTTACAGCTTCTAACAACACGTTAGAGAAATCGTTAGTAAACCACGTACACAATTCCAGAAGCTTGTTATCTGCCGACTTGTTTGTGTCAACCAGTTTTGGGTAGCGGGTAGGATTTTCTAACACGTCTCCTGCAATCATAATCCTCATCTCCTCGTGAAAATCTTCATTGTCTTCTAGAAGGTGAGCTATGCATCGGTAGAACGAGTTCCTAAAAAAATGTCAAAATATCATAAGCACTTGATAAGGGCAATATAACACCCTCAAGCATTTAACTATATTCTTGACTCACCCATCCTCTACAACCCATTTATCGTGGTAACCGAATCTTTCAAAATACGCCTTTCGACGGTCGTCCTCAGGGTCATGTTTGGGTAGGGGCAAAGTTAGCGAACGACCTCCAAGATATGGAAAGCACTGAGAAATCTCTAATTTTCCGTTGACCAAATTTAATTGAAACCTTTTTGTCGGATCACGATATCTTGGGGGGTAAATGTTCTTTTTTCCGTTACATTCGACGATGATTTCGAGCTGGAAAATATTGGCCGCAGCATACAGTTCCAGTTCAAGGTTGAATGTCCCAACTTGTTTTATAACTTTAGCTATTGACCAAGTAAAAGATGCTAAATTTTTTACACGTAGCTGTAAATATTAAAAGATTATTCCAACTAAAGAAATTACTAGTAACTGACCGATATAAGAAAATGAGACTCCCTTTGGTTTAATGTCTTCATACAAGCTCCCATTGGTTTCTAATTCTTTGCAGATTTTTGCGCGAATTGTTGCTGCGTGTCGACCAACGTCAATGACATGAAACATTAAAGCCAATGTTTCACAAAGATTATTTCTAGAATACATACAATTATTGCAAAGTAGGATATTTTTAGGAAGAAAACAAATATTAAGTTTGCATTATTCATTAAAATGGGAGGCTTATACGAAAATTGCATGCTTACGATACTAAGTCATTTTTTTTAAAGTTGACCTTCCGTTCATACGAACCCATTATTGGTTCTTTCCGAATAAGTACCAATTAAGCTGTTAAATTTAAAGCTGCACTAATGCTTATAAAAATAAATGCTAGGTTCACTGATTAGGTTGAGAAGATTTTAAAATATATTATTTTATCTTATGCACACCTCCAACCAATGGAAAATAGCAAAGTGTGCATTAAATATACTGGAATGAGAACATGCACTGTTAATGTGTGGGTATCAGCTATATAGTCAGGCTATGCATCTACTAAAGAGTCAGGGTGGGCAGCTTCTTGTGGTTGCCCACCATGCAAATATCAAGAGAATATTTGTTTTTATTTTTTCCGTTATCACTCATCAGCTTAGTCTTTTTAATCTGATTAGTAGTTTAAATCTAGAGACTCTAGTTTTGCAAAAGTTGACTTGCTAGTTGTTTATCAGTTACTCAGACCTAATTACATTTTTTGTAGAGGTTTATTAGGAAATTTTAAACAAATATTTTTTAATTGTTAGGATCCAGGGTCATGGCTGAGCTACATCTACCTCGGATGGTGTATCCCACTTGCTGCTACAAGTGTTTATTACAAGTGACTTATTGAATAATTTATATCTGTTAAATCTAAATCTAAATGTTTAAATCTTTCTACTAAAATATAAACAATTTACTCATTGTGAATGTTTATTGATAATTCCAGGCGTTTGATCTACCACGTGCGGCTGTGAAGGCGATAATGGAAAGCGGACTAACTGTAGGTGACTTTCCGCTGATTAAAGATGCTGAGCTCAGTGACAAGAAGATTAAGTTAACCGACGAGGATAAAACAAAAGTGAAAGCACTTGCTTTCGTCATTCTGTGGGAAGCCAATGGGCGCCCGATTTATATGGAGCATCTAGAAGAGTGCAAACTCAAGACTAACGACAAAGCTTTGGACAGTCGTCTACCTGATAAGGCGCTTATTCCTGGGAAAGTCTATCTGTTTTTCAAGCCAAAGGGAAGCACAGTGAAGCAAGATAAGATGATCAAAAATATCATTACCAATTTCAACCATGACCTCAACAGCAAGCAACAAAAGGTACGACCAGGGGAGTCCGTTCATCGCCGTGCATTAGTTATCAAGACTACGCCAGAAGCTGCCGCTTACACCAAAGACAAGCCAGCAATTTTGGATCTATTGGAATTCAAACGAGTTGAAGGAACAACCGGCATCTCATATGAAACACTTTCAACATTTTGCCATCACGTCGCTGGATCCAACGAGTAAGAACAATATTCGTTTTGATTTTTTATAAAGAATGTACAAGACAAATACTACAGATTTATAAATGCAATGCTTTTAAAACTTTGTTTGCAGTATTGGTTTATTCATTGTGGATTCAGCAGTTTCCATGCTTTACGGCTTACCGGGAGAGGAAAAAGAGAATCCAAATATTTACCCCTACCTTCGTGTCATGGAACTAGGTTACGGAAAAATGGAGCAGCAGATTGTCGTGCTTTTCGTAGACGGGAAATTGTTTTCTAGCAACGAACCCAACTCCGAGTTGCTGAAGCTGAGCAAACCAACCTCCAATAAAACTTTCAATTACGTAGAGTAAGTTCCTTAATATATTTTAATAACCAGACTAATCAAATAATAAAAGTTAATATTCAAAACTCAAAAAAGGATCTATTCACTTTGTTCAGAATAATCATGGAGGGGGAATCAAGCGCCGAGTGGCCCATCAACATTGTTCCTGCCAAATCAGCGGAGGATGCTACCCCTTCTCTTATTCGCTGGATGTTAAACATTTAAGACATTTATCATGTTTATTTTCTTGCATTTGATTTCATTTTAAAATGACGAGGAACTTATAACTGGGTTAATTTTTTTAATTCTACAAAATCTAAATATGTCTTGTATTGTGAATGAATTATGCAACATTGAAGTGTCTATTTGTGGTGTTTTATGCTTTGGATTTAAAAACAAAAATAAAAAGGGTAAAAACGTTTGCTTCTGGTTTAAAGATATGTGGTTTGCTATTGGTTTCCTTTATTATTAGCTGTACATATCTAAAAATAATTAAGGCTGAGAAAATGAAAACAAATATTGCGTCATAAAAGAACGAAAATAGTTGGTAATGCATTAAGTGTGGGTTAGAAAATTTGGTATAGTTGAAAGCCCATAATTCATACAGAAACAAGTCATGGTTCTCAGCTGCAAACCATCTAATGTTTACAGTTTAATGTGTGTGGGCAGATATCCGACACAGCCGCAGTACTTTCAATTAGGCGAGAGTAGCTACATCATGCACCTAAGTTGACGTGCTTTGGAAACTGCACTTATTTTCGTGCATGGTCACGGTACTTTTTGGCCTGTTTGGCAGTGTGTAAAGTGATTCAATCCTAGTATGTTTACATCTTTTTTAAGTTTGTGATACTCTATAGGACGGGCTGAATTCTGGAATATAAGTTTTCACTTTTATTTACATTCAATTTTTTCAATTTTGGTGTAGATCATTTAGAAACAAATATTATATTTCACCAAAATAAGATTATAAAAAAGTGAAGTGAAATGAGTGGTCGTAAGAAACGAGTTAGGGTCATTTATTCTGACGATGACCAGAGTAGTGACAAAAGTGTTAGCCCGATTCCCAGTAAAGAACGACCAAGAAGAAGTAAGCGTTTGTCGGAGGCAGCAAACATTAGCAATGAGTTGGAGGTTGCTGATGATAGCTCGGAATCAGAAACCAATCTCTCAGCAGAAGCATCAAAAGAACAAACAGAAGACGAAAACGCTGAAGATTTGCCGTCAACCAGTAGTAAACAGAGTCAGAAAGGAGCCAGACTATTAGTAAAACGGAAGGGCAAAGTTACTGCAACGGCTTCAGCTTCAAAACGAAAAATTAAAAAGAGCAAGAAAATGTCACCAAAACACCCTTCACCTACCACCAAAAAAGATCAACCTTTTGTTTGTTTCCAGTGCCCTGAGCCGAAAGAGTTTGCCACTGCCAGTACTCTTTGTGCACACAAGAAACAAGTTCATGAAAAGAAGATCCGTACTTGTCAGCACTGTGATTTCAAAAGTTTCAGGAAGGAGGCCATCACAAAGCATAATTTTTATCGGAAAATTAGGAATGGGGAGGAAAGGAACGTGTTCCCGTTTTGGTGTACTTTTGGCAATTGCTGTGCCATGTACAAAGCGAAGAAAAATCTTGATGATCATGTAAAAAAGGATCACTCTATGATTATCCCAGTGGACCAAGATGACGATCAGGTAAACGTTAATATTTGTTTCTATTTTAAAATTTAATCTTGATAATTTAATGATTTCAGGAAACCATTGAATATAATTGAAAACATATATTGCTCTTTGCGTATGATATACTAAAACTCAAGGTCCTCTCTAATTCCTTCCTGAATTAATTTGATTTATTTGTAGGTTGAGGATATTGATCAGGACGAGTCATTAGAAGACGAGGAAGGAGCGGCTAAGCAGCCAAGCCAGAAAAAACCACCCCATGGATTCCTAAAACTTGTTAAGAAGACAAACGTTGTGGTGGTATTGAAGAAAAGGGCTATTGGAATAACATCACCTCCTGCTGCTGAAAACTCCAAATCAACTTCTGATGTCCAAAAGGGGGACCCCAAGGATTTAATAAGACCAGAGTTACTGCATGTTTCAAACGGGAGTATTCGATTCTATGATGGAAAAGGTCAGTCTAGCGAGCACATTCCATGCTCTTCTTTCTTGTTAAGAATCTGGCATGTAAATCTGATAAACGAATCAAACTTTTGTTGGTTGATACGAGTACCGAAACCAGAAAAGGCTCATGATATAATGGTAGAGTTTTTAAAAATGCTAGAAGGGAGTAAGTTGAATATTTCAGTAGACCAACTGGTGTATTACTTGCAAGAGGATCTCTTAAAATTGGTTGGGTTTTTTTATGCGTCTATGTTTGTAACTTACTTTATTTGTACGAGTCCAATTAGCCAGGTTATAGATTTTCTTATCAAAGTAGATGAAACCAATGTTAACCCAGTTATTAATGCTGCAATTGTCAGTAGTGCAGCTGCGGTAATTCAAAATCATTTGGCTGCAGTAGATTGTTTGTACGAAGAGTTTGAAAGCCTGCCTGATTCCGTTAAAAATTTAATTGATTTAGAGGCTAAAGGCAATGGCAAAACATTGAATGAAAACGCAGTCATTATTATAAGGACCCTATCTGATGCGTTGAACACTTACTTTGATGATTTCAAGCCTCCATTATTAGAAACAACTATCACAGACGAGAGAAGAATGGATATAATGACAAACTGTCTAAGAAGTATTTTTCCGACTTTATTATCTGGTTCTGGAAAATCTACTGTAGCCTCTTTGATTTTGTTTACCGTTAACTGTGGCTATGGAACAGTACTACTAGCAGAGATAAAATTTAAAGGGTACATTCAGAAATGTTATATTCACCCTGAAGTGCTAAAATGTGTAACATTCTCCCCTAACGGTGGTCTAGAATTTGATGGTAATGTAATTAGTAAACATGACGTAGCAAACGCTACTCTTCTACTTTACAAGCAATTTCTGCCTACCTATTTTTTACAGAATGTTGAGCTAATTAGTAGTGTAACTGAAATCCTGAAAGCAATTAAGTTACGTGATTTTTGGGGAGCTATTTATCCTGGTAAGGATTTTGAGGTTATAGTAGAAGAAAATGGGGTGGAATTTGTACTTGTTGAGTCACTTGAGCAAAATCAGGTAGCTATGATTACGTATATTGCTAAAGATATGATTGAGTTAATAGTAAGGGGTTTTGGAGATAACACTATTTCGGTTTTTTTAAATTCAGAGTGTTCAAAGGTATTTTTTAATCACCTGAATTGTAATAACGAGGTTAAGTTAGAAATAATTGAGGAATGGGCCAAATTTTACATTGCCAGGTTGACTGATGCACAACCTAACAATGCAGATTTCTATGAGAGTTGTGTTTTGTATTTATGTTACAAGTTTAATGTTGAGCTACCTACATATGGTGAACCCTACGGGGTTTTCACTGATTGAAAATGTAAAAACAAATGTTGCAAATGTACTACTCCTAGTTTATAAGTTTATACATGTACTTGTAACTGTATTTGTAATCTACGTCGTGATTTTAAGATAAATGTATAATAGAATTATTTGATTTTTAATATCCTGATTAATGTTAAGTTAAAATTGTATACAAATATTGTAATGTATGAAGATTTTCATATGTAACTTGTAAGATTGGAATGTATACGCCTTGGAGAAGTGTAAAATAAATAATAAAAACAAATTTTGATGGTTAGCTGCACCAATTATTACGCATCCATTGCTTATGTAAAAGCTACAATAGCACATGCAGCATTCATGAAGGCAGTTGGAAGCAATAACAAGCAAAAAGTTTAACACCTGCCCACCCTTTTTCCTAAATTTCATTCATTCTTTACTTCTTTACTATTACTCCTATGTATTTTAGGCATCAGCATTTACCTTCACAGATCTCAGTTTTTATTTTTCACTAAACAATAAATAGACGAAAAGGATAACGGGTACATTTGTATTCACATTACCTAATACTGTTTTAGGTTAATTATAACAAGTACATTTTGCTAAAATTTTAATTTTCTCCTTACCATTAATATAAGTTTCTATTTAAATCGGACTTTTGGCATCTCAAGACTTAAACAACCGAGGAAAAAATGTCTCTTTCAAAGTGCTGCTTTTCTTGTGCTTTAATTGTGAGTTTTTTATGGGATAAATATAAAAAAATAAACAAATATTACTGCCAGGCAGGCACCTGGTAATGAAGACCTATAATTTTATTAAGTTGACAATTTTGTTAATCAGGCAGGTGGAATAGAAAAAAAATGGGTGAGCCAAATTGTTCGTGAATCTGCACCTATAACCATGTACTTTGATGTGAGGGAGCTGGGTAATTTAAAGAACATGTCAACCACGGATAGACTAATAATTGGTCGGATTGCTGTATCATTGGCTCAGGAATTTGCTCCCTTTAAAGTACCGTTTCTACACAAACGATACTATCAAAAGAAAAGCATATGCAGCGGTATCGACGAGGTGGATATGCATTTGGAGCAAGGAGGTCTTAAAGCAGGGCAGGTAATGCTTATCATTGAGGGTTTTGAAAAGGAAAAGGAAACTGTGAAGGTAGTGAGAGGGCTTCTCCAAAATGCATTGGATATGACATCTGAAAGGGTTGAGCTTCAGGGTTTCCAGGAACTGTCAATGCAAGGAGCAATATTAATTCTGACAGCGGAAAGTAAAGAAAAGGAATCAATGGGCAACGAAGTTGGAGCCACTGTTATTGTTACTTTGCCATTCAACAAATCTGACTCGGTCAACTTTGATGAGAAGGAGGAGCTAAAGACTAGTCTACTTGTCCCAAAAGTGTAAGTCACTATCAACATGAAAGATTGGAGGCTAGGAAGTTTGGTTATATTATGAGGTATCATCTACAATATTGATTTACTCTTTTAGCCCGGGCATCATCATCGTGGATGCGGTACGGGAATTTGATCACCAGGGGAAAAAGGATATGTCGGCATCCGCGATAACTGATTGGATTGAAACATTGGAGGATGTGTATGGCGACCTAGACGAAATGGTTGTGGTCCTGATTTTGAGGGAGACAGCCTTGAAAGGCAAGGAAACTTGGACCACCTTGGGAATTGATTACAAAACGATTAGGTAGTTCAAAATATAATAAATAAAAACAAATATTTGATTTATATATTTCATGTCTGCTAAACTAATTCAGGTAATTTTTTGGTTTTCGTCAGTGTCAAGCTATGAAGGGATTAAAATGGATTGAATATGTTTTCTTCACTTAAATTGTAGCTAATTTTTAATGGTTTTTGAATTATGTACATTAATAGTTGCTGATTTGTTGCTATAATTTGTAACTGGAAATGAATTTTTTTCAATGATTAAACTGCCTTAAAGAAATTACGTCGCAGTATGTCTTAATGAAGCTGTCCTGCTCGCCTGTTTGTGAACATATTTCGCATGAAAAGTTACCCACTCTTAATAATTATTTCTGTCAAATATGCGAACCATGTGCACACCTACTACTATAGTTGTACTGATTGATAGTATTTTTATTTTCAAGGGCGTTAAAGTAATGGTAGCTTAGTAGTTACGTAGTATTTCTAAATAGACAATAGCAATTAGCAATCGTTGACAAAGTACAACTTGTTTCATGTAAATCGAATATTAATCTAAAAATAGTCACGGATGATGCAGCTACCATTTCTTCATTTCATAGGAGAACCTAAGTACATTACAGATTTTTCTATAACATTGGCTATCTAAAAAAATTGGAAGACTAAAATGGATCAGCATCTATATATATATGAATGCCTACTCAACATTTATTTCTTTCTTTAATGGCGGGATACACTAGCTAAAAGGTTATCACAAGACCTTTATTTTTTCTAGGTAATTTCATTTACCAAAGCTATTTTTAGAAACAAATATAACAATGTAGCACAGATTTGGAGGATCAAAAATCAAAACAAATATTATAAACCTGGTTTTCAATTTGTAAGTGTATTGAGGCAATTATGCCATGGTATCACCTTGCAAGGACTGATTTATCTGCCATCCCTTATGCTATGAACAAAGTAGAATCAATATCGTATAAAAAATTTGTGGCTTTGCTTATAAAGCAATATATAGTTTTTATTTCCCTTTGTATCAGTCTAACCAGACTAGCATTGCATTATATTATAAATTAAAACAAATATTTTGGTTCGTAGGTTCCAAGCAACATTATCGATTGCATCAGAAGCAGTTATATTTTAAGGTTTTGGCTAATGCTATAACGTCTATCAAAATGCGCACCAAAATAATCAGGCGCCAGTTCCGTTCTACTAAGAAATGGTACCAAAATTTATTTCTTCCATTTTTCACATCCAGGAATTATGAGTTATTCTTTCTGTAATACTTTAGAGATGCTAACAGTAAGCAGGTTTCACCAATGTCGCAAGTTCAAAGTATAGACTTAACCATCAAGTTTGTGACCATTTTCTGGTACTCTCAAATTATGAATTGTTAAAAAAGAAGGGATACATCTATATACATGAATGGCAACTCAATATTTTCATTTTTCTTTAATGGCGGCTAACGCTAGCAAAAAAGAGGCAGCAAAACCCAAGAAAATTAAAAAAATGCTCTAAACCGGGTTTCCTAATTTTAGGCTTCTTGAGGCAATAGCTTATGCTGTGTTCATGCAAAGACTGATATTTATGCTATAGCTTATGCTACGAAGAAAGTTGAACCATTATCGTACGCTAACATTGTATCTGTTAGCTTAAATCAGTGCATAGATTAAATTTATTATTAGTGTATATTTTTAAGGTATGATTATTTTAATTAACAAAGCGTGCACTGACATAATTCTTGTTTTATTTTTTGCCCTATATCGGAAAGTCGCACACTATTGAAGTAAAGATTGAAACAAATATTCTCGTTTGCAGGTCATAAGGATCATATTTAAGATGACCCTAGTAAAGGAACATGTATTAGCATGCTAACAGTTATGATGTTGCGAGTGTTTTATCAATATGCATACCAAGTAAAGCATTTTTTACTTTAGTTTAAGTAACTGATCATTTTTTCATGTATTTTTTAATTTTATTGGTAATATATATGCATCAACTTTTGTACTACTTTAAAAATGTAAAGACTAAAACGGTTTCGCAAATTTGCTATTATGTTAACGAATTAAATCGATTTATCATTGCCATTATGTTCACTTACACTCTCAAATTATGAAGGAATAATGGATAACCAAGAAATCTGTATGTATGAATGGCTACTCAATATTTTTTTTGTTTTTTAATGACGGCTAACACTTACAGAAAGATGATTTCAGGACTCATGAAAAATTACAACCATTATCATTGACAAAGTAATACCATTGGATATATAGCAATATACAGTTTCTTTTCTTCCTATTTCGCAGTCAAGCCCAAGATGCGTTGCGTTAAAAGTAAAAATTAAAACAAATATTATGGTTTGTAGGTTCGAACCATCATAATAAACCTGACCTACGTGCATGAGCATTAAGATTATAAGATTTTATAGTAGTAAATATGTCTATAAATATGCGAACCATTCTAATCATGAAATAAGTAAAACTAAATAATGATACAAAATTTATTATTCCTTAAGAAACGTACAAAAATTTAGATTTATTCCTTCTATATAATTTAGTAAAAGCAAACATTTCCTGGTTTTACCAATGCGACAGGTTCACGGTATAGTTAAGCCATTTAGGTTGTAACCACTAATTTATATTACTCCAAAATTCTTAAGAATAGGATGGAAATTGAATTCATCTATGTATATGAATGGCTACTCAATATTTTTTTCTTTTTTAATGGCGTCTAGCCAAAAGGTAGCCACAAGACCCAAGAAAAAGTAAAGCCACCACCGTTGATAAATTAATCGCCTAGTATATTAAAAAATGTATAGTGTGTCAATATAAAAGTTTTATTGTAGAGTCATCAAAGT
Source organism: Acrocyrtus sp. NNG-2020 (assembly GCA_027744115.1). Taxonomy (NCBI): domain Eukaryota; kingdom Metazoa; phylum Arthropoda; class Collembola; order Entomobryomorpha; family Entomobryidae; genus Acrocyrtus; species Acrocyrtus sp. NNG-2020. The sequence goes on from JAHZND010005492.1 coordinate 29,543, forward strand.
CTGTTAGTTGTGGCAGAAAATTTTGCAGCCTTCAAGCTACCCGAAACCCTGAATATATAGTTTTTATTTCATATTTATGCTTTCGTCTTAATTAGCTTTGCTGAAAATTAAAAGGTATAAACAAATATTATGGGTTGGATATATATCGTTATGACGCTACATTTCTTGTCAACAAATGCCCATCCAGATGGTAAATGAACATCCGAGGAATAGATGCGCAACCTGAGAATAGCTGTCACACCCTGACAGTAAGGTGCCCACCCTGATATAAGGTGACCACCACAACTCCAACTGCCGACCATGATTTTCGTTGCCCACAAATTGCAAATAGTAAAGTGATGATTGTACATCTTGTCCTAAACTTATTTACCTAGTGCATTATAAATTGTACTTTTTTCACCCATGACCGTTTAATATCCGTTCCTATTCTTGATGTGCTATGTCTGGAACTGAACCTAGTTTACGTGCTACAGAATCATCCAAAAATGAGGAACCATTGAAAGTAACTGTTTGTGATGTGAATATAGACAAATCAGCCATTCCAAAACCGATAGGAAGGGTTACACCTAGAACACAAACAAATATTTTAGAAAGTAGTGAAAGTTTCAAGACAAATGAAAGTGTAATTGGTCCTCTTTCACAAAGTAGTGGAAAAATTCATTCTGCGATCCTGAAGACCAGCCTTTACAAGAATCAGTGTAAAGTTTGTTTCAAAAACTATGTTTTGAAACGGCACTTGGACCTTCATATTCGCAATTGTCATCCTGAAGGAAGCACAACAGTTACCACATCCATTAAAATGAACAATCAAGACATTGTAAGTTTGCATTTTTAAATATTTGTTTTCATTTTTAAATAAAACCCTTCAAATATTTGTTTTTATTTTAAATAAAATTCTTCCATACTCGACTCGACTTAAAATAACTCGACCTATTAATCATTAATGCATTATTTTTTGTTTTAGTTTGCTCTAGACGATGATTTAACAGTGGTAGAGGCTTCTCAGTTTCTCCCCACTCAACAGTACACGGCCAGACCTAATGTTAAACGAGTAGGGGATGATGAACTCAAACCACCGAAACCACCAAAGGGAGCTAGAACGGTTGGAAAATTGTCCTTCTCTAGAATAGCAGAGACTAATGAAGTACACTTAAACCGGCAGACAGGAACATCACATGGAACATCTGAAAATGCCACATGTGAGAAGGATGCTGGAAATTGCAACATAAAGAAAGCAAATGAACGTGGAAACAATGAAGGGAAAACTCACGAGAAGGTGATTGAAAGTGGGAACACTGGAGATGGTAACATCTTGGAACGATTGGAATGCAGACCAACTGAAGCGAAGAATTCTAAGAATGCACATGCAAACACAAACGGGGATAACGGCGTAACAAACAAAGTGGTTGGAGATGAAGGAGCTAGTTCCGGTATTGTCCCTGCTCAAGGTTTGGCCGACAACGGGGAACTAGGAACTCAAAGGCTGGAAGAAAATGAGGAGGAAAACCAAGAGGAAGTCTTATTTCCAGAGGTGGAGGTAAACAGCACTGAAATCAGTATCCCCAAGAACGTGACATTACTTCTTAAACCTGGCAACAAGGAAAACTGCTTAATCAAAGATCAGAGGATCCCCTGTTCTTCTTTAGCATTGCGGCTTTGGCACCTAACAACTTTCGATGATGACCATGAAAGGGTTTTGGAGATAACATCGGCCATGGCAAAGGAAGGGATTATTTTAAACATGATTAATTTCTTTCTGGGTAATGAAATCAAGGTAACCGCTCAAGATTTCAACTTAGGACTGAATACAAATCCACAGAAAGTGATGGGATTATTCCACACTTGCGTGTGGGCTATTGCAATGATTACAAAAATGAGTAACGAAGAACATATTGAGTTAATGGTTGGGCAAAAAAATAAGCAGTTACATTGTCTTATTAGTCAGGTAATTGATGAGAGTTTAATTATGATGACGCAACGCAACATTGCAAATATAATGAAAAACTTTAAACTGTATTCAAGTATTCCAAAGAGTATTTCAAAGACTTTAGTTTTGTTTGATCCGGTAAATAACAGCGCTCATGTAGAAAAATCAGTGAAAAAGTTGGAAATGATTTTAAAAGAGGCGTTATTTATTAGGACAGGAACAGATATTGCGTCAATATCTTTGGTTGATTTTGGTGGTAATCATAAACTTCAGCAATTTATATCTGTTTTGCTTTCAAATTTATCCGAATCTGAACCAGAAAACTGTTTATTAGCCTTATTAAAGTTTGCTCGTAGCAATGGTTTTGAAACCAATGTCAACTTGACGTTATTGTCTGATGGCGAGGAAAAAGTTTTAACTTTACATAGAGAGGTCTGCAATCGAGGGAAAATAGTTTTTGAGAATAAAATAATAAAAACAAATATTCCGATTAGGTCAACAGCCTGTAATGAAGCCATGAATTATTTCTATGAGCTTCGCTTAACTAACAATCGACCAGCTAAACTAATTTCTTTAGACGCTCTGAAAATCTTGAATTTGCTTACCGGAGTTGATGCTTTTGCTATTTGCTTCAATAACCCAGACGTTAATGAGTTAATTCGAATTTACGGAAAGGAAAAGATAATGCAGGCTTCCGTATTATGTAGACATAAGGAGTTTTCAGAGCATTTCGCTACAAATTTTAGCGATCTATTCCCTCCTGCAAACCGATTCAGTTGTTGGGCTTCGCTTGAAAGTGATGACGTTTGCTACTTTATGAAATTACTAAAAATTACGCAACTTGAAAAATATTATTTGCTAGTTTATTGGGTTTACTGCAAACATGGTATGCATTGCAATGAATCCACTCAAATTTCTGCTGATGAAGGAATGGTTGAGACCTTTAATAAGGTCAGAGGATTGATTAATCCGTCAGAATTAATTGAGAGTGCGAGTATACTTGTTTGGGAACTATTTATCCCGTACGCTGATTTTCAATCTTAATGATTAATACCTTTTTGTATGATGTAATAGTTTCCTCTTATTATTTTTAATTCTCACCATTATAACTAAAGATTAATGAAACCTAATAGTAATTAAAAATACAAAAAATCATGTTTAATAAACTGTTAATTAAGATTCATCGGATGAAAATGTAATAAAGTTCTCGATTAAAAAGTAAAGCTATTTGGATATTGCAACTTCTCATGCGAATCCTCATTTTTTCGTAGGCTAAGTATATTTCTCATAAAAACTAGATGATCCAAGAGATCATCCTTTTAAAAATCTAAACAAATATATCGAAATGGCAAATTACCAGTCTTTATTTAGGAATCATTGCAACATTATATATAAAGTATTATACATGTGCGCCACATTGCCTTCCTGCCCACCCTATTTTTAACAAAACAGGAGACTTTATGATATGCCTGCATAGTTGGACTTTGGACTGAGAGCTGGAGAATAACACAGGAACTAGGAAAAAAGTTTTATCTATTCTAGGTAGAAGAAATATAAGTTTTGAATTTTTATCATAAATAGCAGATAAATTGTTGCGTAAGCTGTCTTATTTACAATTAAAATTATTAGCATGTGAAAACTATATATTGAAAGTTGGTGGTATAAGGGTGCATCAATTGAAAAGAAAACCATTTGCAGAATATGTGATTTTAGTTCAAATTTGGTAGCTTTAGTTTTCATTGATACCTATATAGGGATAGAATAATTAGGATAAAACAAATATTGCGTTAACTGAATCATTAATTGAAATAGGGTTACTAAGCTTGTCGCAATATTTTGTTTTTGTATAGGACTAGTTCTTTGAAATTGGTGAGCTAATCTATCCCAGGGAACATGAAGACAAAACGACAAACTAAAAGTAATCAATCACGGAAAAGTGTTAGAAAGGAAGCTGTATACCATTGTAAATTGGTAGGGTGCAAAAAGAAGTTTACGGATCGAAATAACCGTAACAAACACTTCAAATATGACCACACTACAAATGAGTGCCCAACATGCTTGAAACAACTCAAAACTTATAGAGAGGTAAGAATCCACAGGCAAGATGCTAAGATTAGTCAAAGTGATCGGGCTAATTACCCATACCCATGCGAAATATGCTGCAGAGTCTTCTATGAGTTATGGTACTTGCGGAGACATATCAAAAAACAGCATAAAGATGATAAATCCTCCAAGAATCGCAGGTCAAAGGACGAAGATACTGACACGCATGCTGTTGTGAATACAAAAAATGATGCTGCTTCCTCCAAGGTTTCATATGCAATCATTCAATTGCAACGTACATTCCTATCATCCTTACTCAACACATTAATTAAGAGTTAAATTTCTCAATTCATTTACAGGAGGCTAGGCGATCGATTAAATCAGGATCTGCAGAGGGGAAATCAAACGTTCTGGATAATGAAGCTAACTTCACAATGAATCAAGGTTTTGATTTGGTAGGTCATTAATCAATATAGTCATGAGATATAAACAGTCCCGGCTTTTTATACACCATCAAATAATCATTGCAGCCAAATTATATTTGTTTCCATTCTATTTATTTTAGCACTTCAACATGGAATTCCAGGAAGAGAAGGTAAAAGAAATCGATGATCAAATCTGTAAAGACGAGGACCAAGTTGGAGCAGACTTTAGTGCCAAACATGTTGATAATGTAAGATTTGAAAGGGCTTACCTAATAATAAAATCAAAACAAATATTAAGTAGCTGATGTAAGCCTGTTTGTATTCTACCTTTAGGCAGATGAAAGTGATGAATTATTTCCTGCTGTGAGGTATACTGAATCTACTATTGAAAAGCAATCAACCACTGAAAGAAACCATGCAGTGTATGGTGAGGACGACACGGAATCAGGAAAAGTTGAAATTTATGTCGACATAAATGACGAGGACGCTGCCTCTGGTGATCCTAACGAAATGGTTGATGTTGGTTTAATCGGAGGGGCCTTATTTTTTGGATCAGACATTCTTCAAAAGAAAACTGAGCAAGGGAAGATGAAGACGATGCGTACAGTAGACGACACAGCATCCCATTTTTTTACTCGAATTCGGAAATCATGTCTCTTTATTAAGTCAAATGACGGCTTCAAACCTTATTACGATTCTTTAGATTCCGAAAGGATTATTCCCTACGCCAAATGCAACATATCTTTATAACCGGCCGGATGATTTGACCAAGTGAATTTTTTACCTAACGTTAACGATATAGTTTTTAAGTAGCTTATAAGAACGAATATTAATTCATTTCATTACGTTTCATTGTAATCATGAAATGTTGATTTCTGTTTTTTTACCTAAGCTGACGATTTCTGCTGATGCATTTGTTAATTGTTAGGTGACATGCCTCGCCTACGTGTAAAATTTCATAATCGCTCTGAGCGCTAAATATAAGTTTTAGATTTTATTAAAATAATAACAACTACACACTATTGTTATTGCATGACGTAACTTTGAATTAAATTGCATACATGCATAAACTATTAATAGGAAACCATAATATTTGTTTTTATTTTCCATATTCATTTTTCTTTTTTATTGTAAAAGAGTAAGAAATGAAAACGTATATATTTCTAACCCTCAGTAATTTCTACTTGCATTTTCCTTCTTGGAATTCAATTAAAGTCACCACTCAGTGACCAATATTTGTTTCTATTTAAAAATTTAGTCGCTGACCAATACTGTCATCAGACACATTTATTGCGTCAGAAATTAAAAAAAAAATTCAAAATAAAGGCCAAAATGCAGACTAAAAATATAAATAAATCGTCACCACTCAATGACCAATATTTGTTTCTATTTTAAAATTTATTAGCTGACCAATACTGTCATCAGACACATTTATTGCGTCAGAATTTGAAAAAAAAATTCAAAATAAAGGCCAGAAATAAAGTCTAAAAATTTAAGTACGATAGAATGCTCCTAAATATTTGACGTTGGTATATTAATAGCCGTTTCTATTGAAAAAAGTAAAAAAATTGCTTTATTTTTGTGTGAGAATGGAATAGGCAGAAGCTACGTTTCCCTTCTTTTGCCTTTCACATTCAGCCGAAAATATCGCAATACCTATCTATATAAAGGATGGTTTGCAGCTACGAACCATTTTTCCCCTTATAAGCAGCTAAAGAGATTCCTTCATATTCTAGCTGCAGGTACGAACCTTTTTCCCCTTACCATAAACAAAGCATTAGGTGTATTGCATGGCACGAATTGAAGCAGTTCAACGTTTTGGTTCTTATTTAAAAGTGCATGGAAAAGAATCCAAACGAAAAACGATTTGTGCTCTACCAACGTATTGAAATTATTGCATCAGCCAAAAACTCGAAATCAAATATATAAAGATTTCAGATTCTCCTTTCTCTTCAATTTGATTTTTGGTGTTGTGCGAGTAAGACGGTGATCTTGGAGGAGCAAAAGTTTTTCAGAAATTTTTGATTTTTTATTACCGCTGGACTCTGAAAATTTTCTTAAGTGAACTAGTGCCTACTTTATAATTGCGAAAGTTTTTACCGGAACTTCAATATAAGTTTATTTTTTTAATTATTGGTGAAAATTTAACACTTAGGTAAGTGTTTGAAATTAAAGTCATCATTAATTTTTAAATCTAGTGACAGTTTTAAAAGGAAAAAAGTGATAAAGTGATTGTGTTTAATCAGCTGTAACCTTCTAGGATCGTTGAGGTTATTTTTTTTAAAAAAGTAGAAACTTATATTGTGATCTTTTTTTGAAATTGAAACAGTTGAGAGGACCGAGCCATCATGTCGGAATTAACCTATCAAGGTTTTTACGTGCGAAGGTTAAGTAACCTAACTACTAAGGAGGAGTTGGAGAAGCTCATCAAGGAGCGCGTCGGAGAAAGTAAGTTGTTATCATTTCTGGTCAAGTCATTAAACCTAACAATAAATTAAGGAGGTGCTAATATAAATTATAATGATTTTTGTGATAATGATAATGTTATTTAGGTTCATCAAATTACACTGACAAAGGACTTAAGATTAGGCTGCTAAAGTTTGCGGGGATGACTGAAGCCAATGCTATCGTGTCAGGTGTGAACCTACCAGTCATGGAAATCCGTAAAAGGTTAATTGGAGCTGTACTTCACGGACATCCCATAGATGTGTTCGACGTTGTAAGTTAATAAGCATTACAATGTATTTAATGTGCAGTTTCATATTTCTGCATTTAGGGAGAGTCTAAATTGAATCATGATTTTTTTTAGCATTTTGGTCTTCACCGTGAGGATACAGGGATGTTCCGTTACGATGACTCTATCCTCCACAATTCGATGAAGCAGTGTGATGGAACCATGGATAGGAAGGTCGTGCTGTTTAGTCCAGAGTTGACTAATTTGCTTGGGGATTGTACCAATTTGAGCCGCTATTTTGGCATGAATAAGGTAAATGATTAGTTTTAATTAGTACGAAGATTTTGATGATATTAAAATAATTATTATGAAAAAAAATATAATAAAAACAAATATTTGTTTTCGTTCTGTAGGTACCCAGCCAAACTCAGATTGAAGGGTTGAAATCTACTCCGGGTTATGTCAGCTTCTTCCCTACGCAGCCTTATGATTCGAGTAAGGATCTCATCTATAGTGGGCCATCACACTCTGACGTCAGCTTCCTCACTGTATGCGATGGCATTCAGGCTATTTGTAAGTTTATAATCTTATATCAAGTCAGTAAATAATTTACTGTTTATTGAAGTTAAACAAATATTTGTTTTTATTTTTTCAGTTAAACTTAATCAAATGAACGGGGAGGATGAATATCCAATTCAGTTTCGAACCGATAAATGGTGTACTGTTTTTGGTATGGGTGGGGGACTTGGAGTGGACGGCCAAGTGATAGACTTTTCAAGTAAGTATAAAAATCAAAGGTCAATTTGAATGTATTTTAGCTATTGAATGTTATCATGCATTAATTATTTTTCTATTTATCTTATTACAGAAGCAATCAAGCCTTACAACAAATATGAAAGTGACGATGACGAGGTCCCCCTAGACATTCAATTCGATGATGACGAGTTTGAAGTTGGGAACCGTCCAAGTAATCAAATCACGCTCGGGGAGTACTTGGAAGAGACGATTCAACTGGGGGATGACGAGAAAGCAATCCAAGAAATGCCAAAGGCCAAGAACCCTGGATACATTCCACTACCCGAAATCGATCCTGATCTTTTATTTGAAGCCAAGATAAAAGCAATCCATGATGACCCAGCTGCAGTTTGTTGGGATTGTAACAAACCTTACAAAATCCTGGGGATTAATCCTGACCTCAACTGGATGGCTGCAAAATGCACATGCAAAAATGACAGGTAATTTAAAATGATGAAACTTATATTTGTTTTTCCTTTAATGTTGCATCATCTTTTGGTGGTGCACTTGTAATAACAAGCAAAGGGCCTATAATGTATAAATAGAAACAAATATTAATTATTTTGTACGTTTTTTTCATTTCAGCAAAAACCACTTTATGTGGCCAGGGGAAGAATTTACGCGTTTGACAACAACACGTAAATTCGAGAATGTTACAAGGAACATGAAGGAGAAATTCTTCTTTCAAGATCAGACGGTTTTTCCGCTGATTCCAGGAATTCACGCCCAGGAGAATGATGCAACAACCATGGCCCGTAGATTGTATTGTCCACTCTTTGCTGATTGGGAGTTGAGCCGAAGGGAGATGAAGGCGAATGATTCGGTTGAGACTCTGCTCAACGAATTCTACCACATTGAAACGTATGAGACATTAGGAGGAGGTGTGAAATCCCGTTATCGGCTACGATTCACAATCGTGGCAACTAAGCTGTGGAGTATTGATGGTGCAGTTGGAGTAGGAACAGTTAAAGTGAAACATGTTGTAAGTTAAATCACAATTTAACCATTCTAGTTTCATATTTAAGTAAAATCAAAACTAATATTTGTTTTCATTTTAATTTAAAAAAATTATAAATGAAAACTTGTTTTGAATTTAGTTGCATATAATAGTAAAAACTAATATTTGTTTTTATTTTTTAAAGGAGCCCCATTCTAAGCAAATCCCTGAAGTGGTCAGTGGCCGGATTTGTGAAATCTCAGAGTTTCAGATAATCCGCAAAAAGAAAAACCAGCCAAAACCGGGAACCTCCAGAGATGTTAGCAAAGATGATCCCGACGCCAGTAGTAATAGCAAGAAGAATGAAGAAAAGTTGACATTGTGTAACGTGGGAATTGTTGTGACATTTTCACCCCCAAAGAACACGCTAGGCAAAATACCTCCAATGTTCCTCCTAAAAGAGAAGATGTTGTTGACTCCTGAACCTCCACGAACAGAAATAAATGCACTGAAGCTGACAGCCGACCGCTGGAAGAAATTGGACCAGGTCAGATTAAATTTCCCTGAAAGTTTTCTTACTGGACAGTTGGTGGATGTGCAGGTGCAGGGACCAAAATCACAACGGGGGCTGGCTCGAGCTGATTGGCCCATTGCTTGGACGTTCAAAATAGCGACCATTCCGAACATAGCCATCCACGAGTACTTTGAAAAGACTCCTCTCTATGCCTACTTCTCAGACATAGTATTTCCATCTTCCTGGGACGTAAGTTGCTATTTTTATTTATCTAGAATGAAAACGTATATTAGGATGATGCAATAGTTTAAGATTTTTAAATCATTGCAAACATTGGAGATTTTTAAATCATTTTTTTTTCTTCTCTATTTTTAGTCCGAGGAGTACCCTTTACAAAGCAAACGAAGGGCAACGGGAAGAGTCACACACTGGAAAAATGGAGAAATGACGCTGGTCCTACTACTTCCCAAACAAGTCATCCCTGATCACGGACCTGTAGATCTAAGACTGTGGATCCCGCACGTCCCCCTACCTTTTAGAGATGGCGCTCTCCCTCCAGAAGTGTTGTTGGAGCAGTTTGATGCGGACGCGGATGAACTCGTGGATTATCAGGACGAGGAATATGAAGCTGATGAGAATGGCTGTATGGACTACATGCGAAATCCACATTCGCAGAGCATTGCAGATGGACAGGAACAAGAGAAAAAGAGACGTCCCAGGTCATCTTATTACAGACGACCCCTACTAGTTCCGGTTTTCGAAATGCCGGATAAGTTTAAGCCAAAGGAGGGCATAATCAGAGATGTTAGCAATATTGAAAATGTTTTGGAGTCGATGCTGCCTACTCCAATAGACTACTTGGATACCTTGGATTTCCTGCTGAAGCCAACAAGATCCTATTTGAAGGTCCTGCCGGACTTGCTTAATTTGGAACCAGTCGAGATTCCTGCAAACTTACCCATCATGGAACAACTCATGACAGATCTTAACCAGTTTCAGGTAAGGAAAAAAATTGTGAAAACTAATATTTGTTTTTACTTTTACTTTTTTAACCAAGTAGGTATATGTACTGATATTATTATTTTAATTTATTATTTAGCAAGATGCACTAAACAGGTTTCTTTTCAAGAAATTGAGCATCTGCAAAGGCCCACCTGGAACTGGAAAGACGGCAGCTTTATCAGTTTGCCTCCTCTACCTGTTTCTTGCGCAAAAGGGAATTAGTGTGGCTACGGCTCCGTCAAATTACGCAACGAATGGCCTGTACACAAAACTTAGAAAAGTTGCCGAAACCTATGGGATAAATTGTAACATTATCCGAATGTTCTCAAAATCCAGGGAACAAAAGATGAGACGAAGAAATGAGAACTTTGAAGGTAATTGTACTTTTACTTTTCCCTTTTTCTTAAACTATTCTAATAAATGTAAAAATTTATTTTCTAATTTTGAATTACCCTTTTATATTGCAGGTGACGTGCTTCACGCTATGGTTCGGGACGATCCTGACTGGTTGGCTGATGCGGACATGAACCCCATCATTGAAAGTAAGTGAAACTTTAACCAACACAACTTAACAGAATGCAGTAATGTACAATATTGAAATAAATGAAAATGAAAACTAATATTTTTTTCACAGAAATGAATACCGAGCCAGGGCTACTAACTTTGGACGAGCAAAAGTGTTTGCAAAAGCACGAGTCAAAGGTCGAAACGAATATTCTTCTAAAAGCAGACATTGTCTGCTGCACAGTTGGAAGTGGCGGAGACGGGCGTTTGATGAAGCTGGGAAAATATATGAGGTCAAGGAGGAAGTCGTTCAACTCTGTGGTAGTGGATGAGGTTTCCCTTTTGACACTCCCCGGAACACTTACTATCATGTCGCTGCCAGCAAAAAGGGTGATGCTTGTCGGAGACGACTCCCAGCTCCCTCCACTGGTCAATTCAGAATCAGCCGATACTGCTGGCCTCAGTATTTCCTGGATGAGACATTTACAGTCTACGTAAGGTTTTAATTATTTAGCTTAACTCAATTAGCAAGTTAATATTTGTTTTTAATTTTTTTTCTTTTTGCTTGTAGTGAATACTTCCATAAAGCAGACTGTTTCACCATGCTTAGGATTCAGTACAGGATGAATCCTCAAATTCGCCGTGTCGTCTCTGACCTCACTTATCGTGGAGAACTTTTGGATGGAACTACCATCGAGCTTCGTGATCCTTTGGCATTTCCGGATGTCCGCGACAAGTTTCCTGACCTAGGTAGCAATAGCATCGCCATTTTCACCTATGATGAGGACAATCAGGAAAAGACAGATAGGGTAAGGAAAAAATCTAAACAAATATTTTGATTTTTATAAATTAGTCTACCTATACAAGTAGCTCATGAAACTTGTTTATTTTTTGCAGCGTTCCAAGTCAATTTATAATGAAAAGGAGAGAGATATCATCCAAGATATCTTGCTGAAACTGGCCGACACTTCCCTTCAGATGGAGCAAATTACCATCATTACTTACTACGATGCTCAGCTCTCTCTTCTTGCGAAAATGGTCAAAAATAATCAGGACGTATTTGGTGTAAGTGAAAACTCAATATTTGTGCAATTAATCTTTATGTTAAATGCAATTTCATGTCCTCTAATCACTTTACTTTATTTTTTAGGGTGTGACAGTGGCGACAGTGGATTCTTACCAAGGCAAGGAGAATGAGATGATCATTCTTTCAATGGTACGCAGCAACTCAAAGCATAACGTTGGCTTCGTAAGAAGCAACCCTCGTCTCAATGTATCCATATCGAGAGCTAAGCAGTTCCTCTTTGTGGTTGGGGACACCAAGACTCTTGGCTACGAGAAGGTTCCGCCGCCACTTCTTCGACTAATAACTAAATTAAATGATATTGCTGTACCAAAAATCTATTATTAATTCTTGCTGAGCCTTTTGTAAAACTTTTTGTTATTCCTGTTAATTTTATTTCGGAAGTCTATTCCGAATATCCAAGTGTGTGCTGTAATGAATTTGAGTTTTGTTAGCACTAGAGTAAAAATAGGCAACATGCCAAATGGGGTACACTTTGTACTATGTGAGGTTTTGTCCCCTTTTCGTAAAGTTAGTTTCTCTGTTGGGGTTTTCCTTACATCAGTTTCCTATTAATGTATCTTTGAATGAAATTGATTGAAAATAAATAAAAAATTAAAAATAAAAACAAATATTAGTTTCCATTTTATTTATTATCAAATTAAAATTTATTTCTTAATTGGGGTCATTAGGAATGGTTAATAGCATTTATAAACAAATATTCCTTTTCATTTACTACTGCAAGTATTTGCACATCCTAAAAATAGCATCGTTGCATATTTTAACCTTTGGGGGATTTTTTTTGACATTAGGTAGTGATTACTTTCAAAATTTTACATTATTTTTTATTTTTTAGAGTGTTCGGCTAGATTTTCATTGCTGACTTAATTACGGGTTGTATACTGATGGGGAAAGTTAAAATTATCAACTGGGATAGTCTAGGGTCAAGTAAAATTTGAAAATACATATGGTTTGCAGGTACGAACCATTAGCTGCCCACCTAGAAAACTACTATTACCGGCTATTTTTAGATCTGCCCACCATCAGTAGTGCAGGCAAATCCGGAAATGGTACGGTAGGTTACATTACCTTGTCATTTCTAAGCATTTCCGACTTGCAAGCAAAAACTATTGCATCAAATAAAAATTATTTTGTACGTTACAGTTACTGTTCAGGAAACGATTAAAAGGTAATTTCTACAATATTTCTTCTCATACACACATCTTACTACTCTTATTATTGTGTTATATTTGTTTTTAATTTATTTTGTGTGACGCTTTCAACATCTTTCCCGAAATGTCAAACACTAGGAAAATAGTATACAGTGATGAGTGACTGATTATTTTTTATTAAGGCTGTAGGTATTTAAAAGCGTAAATCAAAACTAATATGAACGGTTTATCTTTAATAGAACGCGACATGAATGCTAAAACAAATCCCGTTAACGTGGCTGGAGGGTCCAAAATTGCTGCTTCCTTACCAGGCCTCAACGAAAAGCCTGCTCCGACCGGCAAAGTAACTGGAGAGATGAAAAAGATACCTAACCCGAGCCCAAAGGATCAAAATAAACCAACCTCGAGCTTATCGTCATCTACACAAACCCCCGCTCACTATGATCCTTTCTTGGTCGCAATTACTGAGATGTCGCAGTTTGTAACAGCTTATTCTTCTGAATTTGGGGTGCCTGATGACTACGGATGGACCAACCCTATAATTTTGGTAAGGGTACTGCTTTTATTAAGTGGCACATAAAATCCGATCCAGTTAATTGCATCTCTCTCATGGGTTCCTAGGAATAAAGTTAAGGACTGAAAACTATATATTGTATCCTTATTTTTACAGAGCAACGACAAAGGGGTAATGAAATCCGTTGGCGATAAAAAAGGAGGGGTAGTAGATGCGGACAAAAAGAAGGTATCCAACTACCTATTCATATTTATTTTTATTTTATTTGTTAGGCTACATTTAACAACCCCAATATAAATGTGTATTTTTGTTTCTTATTTTCAAGGATTAAAAATACTCAGTCTCCTTCCTATCTGTTGCTAGCTGGACTGTTTAAAAAATAAGAAACATATTCATCAACACACCTTTTCAAGGAGTTACCTAGATAAATTATGTACAAGATATCGTTTATTAATTGTAGCTGATATTTGGTCATGTGTAGCTAAATTAACAATACAATCTTATAACATTTTAAATTTTAAAATGAAGCATTTAAAATTCCTTTGTGTGAAAGAATTAGCCATGAATTAAATTGTAGAATATTTAAAAATCATTAATGCTGAGTAATAAAATAAAAATTGAAATCGGGAATCCAATTATTTTTAAAATTCTGTGCTCTATTTTTAATCAAACTACGTGGAATGGTTTCTGCTTATAACATGCTATGATAATCACACATATGGCATAAAGAAAATGATTCAAGAAATCAAAAGTACTGAAATTGTTTAGTGCAATCATAATATTTGTTTAGATTTTTAATTTTGCTTTTCTTTCCCCGTTCTATCATGTGCATAAAAACAAATATAGCGAGTTGCAAGGATAAATAACCAAACTGCTTGGCCTTTACTTGATTTGTGTGCTAAATGATTAATAACGTGCCGCAGAGTGCAGATATTTTAGCGGGTAGTCGCAGTTTTTTAAAAAACAGCAAAGTTTCTGAATGGTTTGCAGGTGCGAATCATAATAATAGCAGTCGTCACTAATTCTGTACATGCCCACCCAGTTTCTGACAAACACTCCATTATCATAGGAGGAATACTTTAGTCTAATCCTGGCTTCTTACACAAGCAATATTCAGCGTCTAGATTTTTGGAAGTAAGCATTCATCTGGAAAGGTAAACACGGCTGCCAAACTTGATATTTATTAAAAATTTCCTTTGTAATTCATTCAATGATTATGGACAGTGAAATGTTTGTTTACTTTTCAAGATTCTACCCCTTTTTAAATCTAAAGGCAATAACAAGGATAAAATTTTAGCCTAAAATAGTAATCGAAACTTATGTTTATTGTAGTAGGTTTTAATAGGCACCAGGTTCTAGTTCATCAGGCAAAATGAGTGCTCAGAAGAAAAGGAAAGGTAGTAAGAAGCCAGAATCAGCTTTAGAGGAACCACCTGAACCACCATCAACGCCAGCTCAGCTTCGAAGAAGTACTAGGGAGGTACCAAAGGTCGACTACAGAGAGGAGAAGTTGCCGATCAAGATGGAAAAAACGGAGGAAAACAGTTACGAGTTAGTTTTTGAAAATGAAACGATGGTGGAGGAGGTCGATGCAGACACTGAGAACATGGGGCTAAAAAAGGACAGACGACGAAAGGAGAGGTATCAACCTAAACGACAGGTTAATGAACCAAAATTAAAAGTCGAAGATTCAAAGCAGAAACCAAAAGCAACTTTACCGGAAGAACAACCATCTTCATCCACATCAAGATTCAGTAGCAGGCCAGCTTCAGGACACCCTTTTCCAGAAATGTCGGAACCGTTGGCAGGATCATCAGGGAGTTATGTAAGTGCTATTTTTACATTTCAAAAACATATTGGCAAATCGAGAAAGTTTAATAGGAGAAGGAGATAAAAACTAAATATTTGATATTCTCTATTCCAGGACAAGCAAGCACAGGGGAGAATTAGGAGATTAGCAAATAAACTTTCCCAAAAACTACAAGAGGATGAATCGACTATGGAGGTCAGTAACCAACCCCTAATATTTGTTTTGCTTTTAAAAAATTATATCAAAATTTGATTAGCTCTGCTTAACACTACAAATTTTTAAATTTAGCATCAGGCTGGTCCATCGAACGTTGAAAAAATTGATGCCCCTGATGTTGAAGCAACCTCCGACGCAAGTGCAAAGACTGAGGCTTCGCGGAGACAAGAATTGAGTGAACTAGCAGAGATGGTGGTTAGTTTTACTACTTGGTTCACGATAACATTAATGAATAAATTAAAAACAAATATTAAAAGTTTTTTGTTTTTTCTAGCGGAGAATTTTTATTGTGGATTCCACTGAAACGAATGAGGGGACTAACAGTAAGGCCGAGAAGAGTTCTGAGAATCCAAAGGCTGTGAGCAACTCAAAACTGGTGGAATATTTTCTACCTGGGACAATATCTGATGAAAATGTTCAGCATTTCAACTTCAAAAGGAACGGAGTCTTGGCTATTAAAGATGACAGACTTTTGGTGCCTCTCTACGTTCCATGTTCCAGTTTCCTTCTTCGTGTTTGGCAGTTGGCTATGATAGATTTAGAACGATTCACCTGGTATATTACTGTAGATGAGCCAGCAAAAGTTCAAGAGATTTTGATCGAGTTTGTGAAAATGTTGGAAGGAGAACAGGTGACTATTTGTAAAGAAAAATTGGTTCAATTTTTGCATGAAGGTATGATAGAGTTGGTAGGAAGTTTCATGACCGTTTTGTTTGTAGTGTATTATGTCGGCAAAACAGATATTAGTCAAGTTATAGAGCTTAGAGAGTTGATCAAAGTTGCTGGCATTCACGACATGTTTGAAAAGGCAGTGCTATACAGTGTTGCGTTAAGATTGCAGGAATGGGTTGTAAATGAGTGGAATTGTCTTGAGCTGTGGACAGATTTGCCTATCTGTTTTCAAGAATTGTTTAATGTTAATGTTGACACAATGGAAGAGCAGCGGCAGAACATAATTGCTAAACTATTAAAGGTGATTGAAAATAGTCTAAGCCTTTTTAAATGTGATTCTTCTCCGCTTCTACTCCACGAGTCCGTTTCCCATTCTTCGCGGAAGCAATTTTTTGTGCAGTGTTTAGATAAGTTAGGACCAAAACTAATATTAGAGCCAGGGGTAAAAGGAGTTATCTCATTAATCTCGCAGTGTACTACAGCAGGCAAAGACACGGTAGTTTTAGCAGAGATTAGATCAGGGGGGTTTTTCGAAACGGTGAGTATCCATCCAGAAATCATGAAATCTTTAACGTATAGGGGTACAAGAAGAGCTCTTTTTGAGGAGGAATGGCTTTGTAAAGAGGATTTGGAAATTGCATGCAAAATGCTGTACAGGCAGTTTACTTCTCACAACTTTTTTGAGTACCCGCTTCCGTTATCCATTAAAGTTTTTGATGTCCTGAGTGCACTCGAGCTTAGAGATATTTGGAATGCAGTTTTCATGGATAAAAATTTGCAAGACATCTTACTTGAATTTGATAAAAGCCTCGTGCTACAAGTTTCAATTTTGTTAGGTCGAGAAGACATGCTGGGTTACATTACCGAGCACTTTAACGAGTTGTTTGATGAAGGAAGCTTTAAAAAATTACTCGCTCATGTGACAGAGGAACAGGCTACTAATTTCATTGCTCGGTTAACTGTGACAGATGAGCAAAAGGTAATGCTAATTATAGGGTGGGGAACAATGTTTAATATTTCCATGAACGATATTGGTTTGGTGGAAAATAGAATTGACTATCTGTTAGAGTTAACCAGCGATATGTTTAGTAAGTTTGATCTAGATGGCCTACATTACTTGGTTCAGCATATGCTGCAGTAGAATATTTATTTGCAAACCTTGTATTGTAATTGATGATAAAGTAAAAACGTATATTGTAATACGCTTCAAAATTAATTTTAGATTACCTCAACTTCTAACTTTTGTTAGTTCGTAATCACATTAAATATAAAGTAAAAACATGATGTAATACCAAAGTTATTGGATTAATAATGTGAAAGTAAATTTGTAATGCACAAGGAAATTTGACCTAATAAAAGCGTGAAAAAATATATTTGTTTTCATGTTTTCATTTTCTTCGTTTAGAAACGCTGATAGATTTAAAAATAGAAACTAAATATGATCGTTTCTATAAGTGCACCACCACGAAATTTCTGCATCCTTTTTAATTTCAGAGAACTATGCCCTTAACAATGACTGCGTAATCTCCGCCAAAATTTGGAATGTTTATTTTTTGACAGACACCACTGAACATCATAATAAGAAAAGAAAATATATTTCAGCAGTTACCGTATTTCAAATTTCAATTATAGCTCCTCCTAAAGTAAGCAAACTGCATAGAGTGAAAAAGAGTGAGGAAAGGTAAGCTACGAGGGGGCAAAAACTAACAGTTCTATGACAGGATAAAGTGACAGCCATCATTTTCCAGTTTATTGTGAAAAGCAACTTGCCCACCCTCGCATTCGCTTACGCAGGCTGAAGCAGTTCTTTCTCAATTAGACACGTACAATCAAGTGAGCTTTGAACGTGGGATCGAAGCGGATTTGTCGTTTGGACTTTAATCACTATCGTATGGTCTAATGTTTACTGGAATTTTTAGAAAATCATTGAAAGTTCTCTAATCTTTCAGCCTTGAATATTTGTTTTTACCTTTTTATACTATCCGTAAGTAATTTATTATAATTCAATCCATTATATCTAACCTAACATATTATAATTTTGCATTTTCTAGTTATAATCAAATATTTGTTTATTTTTTTTATCATACGAATTGTTTATGACTTAAAGGAGAATTAAAAGTGAAAACGAATATTTGGAATATTGGAAAATATTTATGAATCGTAATAAATGCAAAATATTAAACTTTTCATTTGTTTATAGTTTATTGCTATATTAAGCACTAGGGTCAGACATGAATACTACAAAGGCCAGGAAACGGAAGAGCTCTGGGAAGAGAGGGAAACCTAACACAAAAAAGTCTAAAGCAAAGTCGCAAGAGAAGCGAAAGGTGAAAGTTTACCCTTGTAAATTTGAAGGATGCAACAGCATGTTTAGGGATCCCTCCTACCGTTCCCGTCACTTCCGTAATATCCACAGCCAGAAGATAATAACATGCCCTTATTGCGAGAAGATAATTGCAAACATCGATTCAATTAAGCGACACAAGAGGGACCTGAGAAAGCGTCTACGGGATAAGAGAAAGTGCCTAAATGAACTTTACAACTGCAGTTTCTGTTGCCGATCTTATAAGCGACATGGTGACTTGAAGACACATCTTAAAGATGCTCATAATAAACTTATAACCGACAACATTGGTGAACTTCAAAACATTAATTGGGTTGGAATAAAGGACATTCCTACTGATGACGAATCTGATGAAGATGAAAGAGTAAGTGATAGCGTCTACCTTAGCTTAATCATTTTAATTACATACTTGTAGTTTTTATCCTACTCTGTTAAAATTAATAATGTCCCTTTGTTTTTAGGAATCGTCAGATGTGGTTGAAAATCAACTTCTTCCAATAGGAAATGATGCCAAAAGCCCCAGGGACATTGGAGTAGCGGAGGAAGTGGTAAGTTAACCGAGGGTCCCCCAAGGAAGCCATCAGCACACGTCCGTGTCGTTATCAACCCTTTCAATATTTGTTTATAATTCAATTAATACATTCTACCCTCAAAGGTAATTGCTAATCCTACCACTGAGGAGTCTCCCGTGTCTATATCTTTAAACGATGAAACTGCAAAGGAGAGTAGCTGCATGGATCATGATGCAAAGGTAAGAAATAAATTTACGGTTATGGAAGATTTATCTTGTAAACAAAGATTAGGTTACGCAATTCGAAAAATTTTTGTTTCCTTAGGTTTCTTCGCAGACCGTTCTAATGGCTGATTCTTTCGGAAACTACTTTGTCTTGGATGATACCGCTCCGCTTGGATTTGATTGTGCGATACAAAATGATGTGAATCTTAATGCTGAGAACTCTGGGTACTGGACAAATGAAGATCAAGATAATCCGGACATGGAAATGGGTATTCCATCATTTATTGAAAAGGAGAGTGATAATGCAATGGTGATAGATGTAAGTAGTGAGGCTGTGCAAAATTATGAAGGGTTAGAAGGAATTGAGTTTAATATGTTTGGCGATACGAACGAGTTCACTAATCAAAATATTAACGATAGTATAAGCTTATATGGTGGTATTTTTGATTCAGTGGTTAACGTAGAAAAAGAAAGTACAGACTTGGAATTATTTGTAGACAAAGGTAACGAGACTATAGCTATTAATCCTGAAAGTAACGACCCTGAGGGTTCTAATGCATTGAATAGTGAGGCAATGCAAAGTGTTAGCGATAACTCAACCTCGGATCAAATTGTGCAAGTTTTTGCTAGGAATGAAAACTCTAATATTTTGTTTCCATATAATTGTCTTTTTTTAATACACTCCCAAGTTTCTGAGGAATGCTTATATGTCCCTACCTCTACCTATTTTCTAAATATTTGGCAACTAGCTTCCGTAAATAATGAAAATCTGCTTTGGGAAATTAAAACTGATGCTCCAGAACAAGTGAAAGAGTTGGTAGAATTATTTGTGAAAATGTTGGAAGGGGATGAAGTGATCATAACTAGCAGACAAATGATTAATTTTTTAACTGGAGAGATAAAAATATTGGGTTCATTTTTAACGCGCGTCTTTGTACTTCAGTTTTTTCGGTGCACTAGTTTAGAGGATCTATTGGAGTTTTATGACGAGGTAATGAATTTAGAAATTGACCAGAGTTTGACCGAGTTTATCTCATGTTCAGTTGCTGCAGTTATTCAGCTGACAAAAAAACATTACGATGATTTTGAGGAAGTTCTAGCTATGCTACCCTCTGGGTTGAAGGAAAAAATCAAAGTCAATGGTGATTGTGAAGAGCTTAATCTTTCAGTTGTGAAAAATGTATCTGATTTTTTAATTGGTACTTTGGGCGAAGACGCCGATAGTAGTGTACATTTAGTTCACTCTAAATCATTACAACAGGAAGAACGCGTTTCAGTGTATACTAGAGTAGCTAATAAAATTGCAGAGAATTGCCTAGCTAAAGTAGGCAACACTTTACTTCAAATATTTGTTGATTATGCGTTGGCTAATCACCTAAATGTTAATGGTGTCTAATGTACATTTTTTTATATTATGAGTGGCTTTGAAATTTTGCAAAACTTTGTTACGGTTTTTATACTTGAAACTTAACTAACTTTGAAAAGTGTTTAGATGATTGAGGTAATAATCACTTTATTATTACAATTTTCCCTTTGGAAAATAGATATCAATGCCTAGATCAGCTTGCATAGGATGAAGCCAATTGCTGCATTGATAGTTTAAATATACAGGATACAAGTTAATTTAATATTAGATTAGGCTAGGCTTTGAGGTCGTCTTGTAGAAGCTGACAACTTAATTTTTAACAGTAACCAAAGGGTAATTCAGGTAACGAGCAACATGTTTGCCACTCTAAATTTTACTTTTCCATTCAAGATGTAGTATTTCTGTGTAAGTCTTTACCAAAGGTTCTGGCTTTTGTTAGAATAAGAAAAAAAATTTAAATTTGTACTGGTCATAAGTTTGTCTAGTTTGTAAATACTTACAACTTTGAAGTTGTTTGCTGACTTGTTACAGCCAAATTTTTTATTTTTATACTGACGAATATAATTTTTAAATGTAAATAAAAATATTATGCTAGAAATATCTGACTCTTCTCCGCTTTCATTATCTTTGCAAAATTAATTTATGGTTATATTCCATCAAGTAACCGGATTTGAAAATTAAAAGGTATAAATCAATAAACAAATATTCTTTGTAGTAGCATCCAAGTAGAGCTACAAACGAGCTGTCAAATTTGATTTTTACTGCAGTAAAAATTAATCATCCATGCAAAACAATGTACATGTATCTATAATAGTAGACCCTATCATTTTCAATGAACATAAAGTCCAGAGCCGTCGTCTTTGCAAACTTTCAAATAAAAATTAATAACCAGGAACAATCTATATTTTATTACTTCACCTGTGCAGAATGATTTTAAACCTGAGGTTTTTAATGAGCGGCAGCACATCACAATATCTGTTTCTATATTACATTTTTAGGCGCCAACAAATTCATGAGATAATTTAAACAAATATTATTAGCTTGTATCCGCGTAGCTCAGAAATTGTTATGTTAATTTGAGTTAAAGTCCTCATATCCGATTTGTTTCGCCTCAAAGCCCAAAACTGTAAACACCATTTTCGAATGGTTTGCAGCTACAAACCATCTAGTGGTAAACAAGCTAATTGCAGCTGCCCACCCAATTTTGTCCTTTGTCTTGTTCTCTCGCGGATACTTAAAGGACACCAAAAAGAAAATTCGAGTTAGTGCACATTTGCAGTTCGTAGTGGGTGGTTTCTTTGTGCGAGTTGGACTTTGGAGGTTTAAGCAAGGTAAATCTGTGAAACTGGTGAAATTACATTTTTATTACTGTAATTTAATTCTGCTAACTACAATATTTGTTTTTAATTTATTTAATTTAATAGGAATTCCTTTAAAATCTTAAAATATTTCAGTTGGTGCCAATGAAAATAGAATCATATATTGAGTTTTCCTACTTTTGTTTAATTAAATGATAGTGTCAGTGTTTTCTGCCTAATAAATTTAATAGCTTCAATTTTTTCCTTTCACATTATCTGCAGACTTCTTTTGCTGCGGAATATATGTTTCAATTTGCTTCAGAATGAGCGATCAAGAGGTGGCACCTCAGGGGGATTTAGATGTGGAGGAAGCTGTGGAGGAAGTTGCGGAAGACGTTCCTCCTAATCCACCCCTAAGAAGGTCATCACGGGCTGTTCCAAGACCAGATTACAGAGAGGATCCATTTGACTTTACTAAACTACGAAAGACAAAAGAAAACAGCTATATGGTGAAGGTAAGGTCACCAAAAATTTCCCAAAGACCTACTGGCAGTCGGATTTCTTCCGCCCCAGCAACCATTGATTTGTCGAGTGGATCAGATTGTGACGACTCTATGTGCCTTAGTCATGGAGGTTATCCTCTTCACTTTTTGGCCGTTTCTTTGGACCAACCAACCAGTGATATGGACGTTGATGAAGCTGTTGACCAGGTAAAATTGCCTACTAATACTATAACCATCCTTTACTTCAACATTAAATATTTGTTTTCTTTTCTTAATTCTGATACTGTTTTTGCAAATAGTAATTTAAACTGACTTTCATTTTCGTTTCTACAGGCCGTGGATGAAGCTGAAACCATTCCTGCAAATTCGAAAACCCATGCAAAGGCTGACGGCAACGAGGGATTAGAAACGGACGTGAACTTGGAATCTTTTGAGGTACAGAAATATTACTCTCTGCGATTTATGACGTGCAATGAAAAAGGACTGTGTAAAATAGAAACAAATATAAATATTATTGTGATTTCATAGGATGAGCCAGTCGCAGGAACCTCAAAGGGCAAATACCGGTCAAAGAAAGCTAAAGCTCGACCCACAGCAGCTAAGCCGTACAAGTTTCGTGAGAGTATTGTGGACTACATACTTCCCGGTGTATTAGAAGATTCACCTCTTGCCCAATTTAACTACAAAAGGAATGGAGTCATCGAACTCAGCAACGCAAAGATGGTGACACCTATATACGTTCCGTGTTCTTCTTTCACACTACGGATTTGGCAGTTGGCTATCATCAATTCAAAGCAGTTCACATGGAAAATTAAAGTGGATGATCCAGAGAATGCAAAGGAGATTGTAATCCAATTTTTTAAAATGTTAGAGGGGGAGAAATTGGATATTTCAAATGAGCAGGTGATTGGTTTTTTAGAAAATGGTATGGTTGATTTATTAGGAGTCTTCTACTCGGCCCTATTTACTGCTTACTTCTTATGCACCAGCAGCGTTTGTGATGTTATTGATTTTTTGAATGATGTAAAAGATGTAGAATTAAGCGATAATTTGTTAGACGTGATCAACAAAACTGCTGCTGCAATAATGCAGCATCGCTTCATTGCAGAGGTAAATTCAGTTAGGAAATGGAAAGAGTTACCAACCGCAATCACTGAAATTGCGAAGTTAGATTGTGAGGATGAAGCCCAACTACTAATTTTACATTTGGGAAACATTACTGATAGTTTAATCGATTGCTTGCCCTTTTTTAAATTAGAGTCCGAAACGCAGTTGCTACATGACTCTGTTTCTTTCGCAGTGCGACAAAATTTCTTTCAAGTTATACTTGGAGATTTTGTCCCAAAGTTAGTTACTACTCCAGGTATCAAAAGTATCACTGCATTCATTTATTTGTGTGTAAAAAATGATATAAACACTGTACATTTCGCCGATGTTAAACATGGCGATTATGTTGAGGCGGTGACGGCTTACCCAGAGGCTTTGTGGTCATTGGTAGATAGTGGTAGCGGCAAATTTCTCTTCGATTCTCAGTTTGCTTCTAAATTAGACGTCGAGGTTGCAGCTATGATGTTACTCCGGCAATTTCTTTCTTTTAAATACTTACCTAAACCTATCCATGTGGACATAAAAGTTTACAATGTATTAGTTGGTCTTGGAACTCGGGATGTTTGGGGGGCAATTTTTGGGAGGAAAGATTTTCAGGATATACTGTTTGGACTTAATGATTTTGATAATGATCTTGTTTTGCAAATTGCTATCATGCAAAACAATGAGGACATGCTTCAGGTAATCGCTGAGCATTTTACTGATTTATTCCCTTCTGATAAATTAAAACAAATATTGCCTTTTGTAAATGAAGATGGAGCTATCAATTTCATCACACGGTTGAATTTGTCTGAGGAGAATAAAGCCTCTTTGATTATTGGGTGGGGGATGATGTTTAATATTGACGTGGATGATCTGGGTATTATTACGAATGATAATGATTACATTTGTGATTTAACTGATAACATGTTTAATAGGTTGAACATAGAACAGGGCCTGTATATTCGGAAAGGAGGCCCGCACGAATAAATTTAAAATTTGATTTTGTTTTAGTTATTGAAAAATTGAAAACAGATATTGTATCTATTAACTTAGCCTATTATATATTACTCTTATTGCCGTGTTATTCTTTTAATTGAAATGTAACATAAATTTTTTGATTTAGAATCTTTTCAGTGAGTCGAGTAATCCTCATTCATAGGTTAAGATTAAGGTTGTGAATAATTGTTATGCTTTTGTAATGTGCTCCATTATACATATTACATAAAGGATTTCCTCACATAAATTAAAAATAATCAATGTTATTTAAAGTATATGCTTTATTTAATATGTGTTTTCCTTTTTTTTATTTATTTTCTGGAACCAATATTGTAGTGCATAATGTAAACGAATATTTTGGTCTTTGAGACCTTTGCACAGCTCATAACGAATGATCTCATTTAATTATCTAAGTTTCATATTTCAATATTTATGCGTCAACACTATACTGGATTTCCATTGCCTAACCTTCTTAAACTCAGTTTTATACCTAGTTTGGTTTTAACTCGAATTATCTATATTGTATCCGACACAATGTTCTTTAACAAAGCAACATCTTAGGTATCATTTTAATTTAATTACCTTGATCTCTGTTGTCTAAGTTGAATGTTCAGCGTTTTTATGTAACCCCCATGTAAACTGATTTTTTTAAAATGCCATTTCTAGCTATGGTTCGCACCACACAACCATCGATTCTAGCCCCCATTCTAACTATCATGCCTAGCAACCTATTCCTTACATTCGTGCTTATATAGCTAGCGTATATTTTTATGATTCTAATTTAAGCAAATAATAATTTGACGTGAAATAACGGTGTAATTTCAAAAAGATACATCCAGAAGATCAGTTCATAATTATGCGGGTTGCAGTTTCTTTGTCTTTAGAGTTCGTGCCCCTCAATGCAAGGTTCCCTTTCTGCATAAACGCTACTACCAAAGTAAGACGGTAATCAGCAGGATTGAGACACTGGATAAATACTTGGAGCAAAGAAGACTTGGAGCAGGAATACTTATGGGTGTTTTTGAGAGTTTTGGAAAAAGTGGTGTATCTGATGACGTTAGTAATAGGGCTTCTCTTGAATGCATTACGTAGGAATAGTGAACGGGGTGAGTTGCAAGGTTATCAGTAAATGGCATAGGAAGGAGGCAAAATCATTCTGATAGAAGAAAATCAAAGAAAGGAAACAAAGGACAAGGAAATTGTTAATTGAACATGTTACCTTTTTCAATATTTTCGTTTAGGCTTTTTTTTAAATTTTAGATTAATCTCCGATTTCGTGGCATATTCCCGACGACTTACTCCACCTACCATTTAAGTTTAATATTTGATCTGAACAAATAAAAAAGGAACATCTATACATATGATAGGCTACCTAATATTTATTTGCTTTTTTCTTGGCGTGAAAGCCAACCAAATCTACCAACTTTAATACTTGACATTTTGCAAGTAATACTTCATTGCCAGACCATAAGTGTGTATATTTTGTCTTTAGCTTTAATTTTTATGTTAACAAATAATTGTAATTTAAAGAAAAATTAAAAATAAAAACAAATATGAGTGTTTAGCAGATATGCTTAAAATACAAATGGTTCGTCGGTGCAAATCGTAAGGAGTTAACCATATTACCAGATTTTCCCTACCATAATCAGAACCTGCCTACCATCGACACTGTAGGGAGTTAGGGATACTTTATATTGCTTAGATAATTGTCCATACGTAGGTTAGGAAATCCCATAACGAGAAATTTACACGCAAAAATTTTTTAGTTCAGATTTCATGAAGGGTTAACTGTTTGGCTATCTTTTGCAAGGTAATTTTTAAAATATTTATTCTTATGTTCTTATAGCATAAATCAGTGTAGCAAATGCAATATTAGTTCTTATTATATTATAGCAATTGTAAATGCATTCAATCGTGAAAAAATTCTGGTTAAGGTATTGATTGTAAAAATGAAAAACAAATATTAAATTTATTATATACTTTTGTAGAACGCTTCCCATTGTGATAAAAACTAAAGTTGAAACCGACAGTTTAGTATAATCATGTTAGAAGTTAATGTGTAAAGAGCAAAGACAGTCTACTACTAAACGGCCGACCTTTTTATTCTGTGGGGCAAACTACAGCATCCACGAAGTTACTTGTTTCTTAGTAAATTAATACGATTTTCTTTATAAAAAATTACATTCTTCCATGTGTCCAGGATTAAGGGAACTCTATGGATTACAATGACATGCTGGCAAATTAAAAATTACATTTGTTATATGTCGCCATTTCAACGCTAAAGTGTCTACTTTTTTGGAATATCTCTTAACCAAGCACATTACTCTAATGCTTATTTGAAAAAGTCTGCCGGTATAGGCGATTTAACTGATAACATGTTCAATAGGTTGAACATTGAGCAGGGCCTGTACATTAAGAAAACTTAACCTTAATTTTAAATTTTTCATTTACTTTTTTATGTGCTTTTAATAAAATTAAAATAGCTATTTTTATATTTAATTAAGGCCAACTCATAATTAAATTTGTTATGTATTTCTTGGTATTGCAAAAATTCCAAAACTATTTAATTATAAAAAGAAATCCTCATTCTTAGGTTAACATAAAGGTAATAAGTAATCGCTATTCATT
Organism: Acrocyrtus sp. NNG-2020; assembly: GCA_027744115.1. NCBI lineage: Eukaryota > Metazoa > Arthropoda > Collembola > Entomobryomorpha > Entomobryidae > Acrocyrtus > Acrocyrtus sp. NNG-2020. The sequence continues at coordinate 56,771 of JAHZND010005492.1, forward strand.
ATTGTTGTAGTTGTATGTAACAACTTTCTCGATAATTTTCTGGTGTTAATAAAAAATTTCAATATCAAATACCTTATCTGCATTCTGCAAAATATTTGTTCTTAATTTTCCGTACCATCATCAACATTAACGCATTATTTTAATAAATAAACAAATATGTCTGTCCGCATTTTACAATTCATCAGATCTCTTCTTTATTTTCATGTTAAGATTGGCAGCAAGTTTTAATGTGTATGTAGATGCCTAATACGCGAATACCTTAGTTTATAGCATTAGGGTTACTATGTGCCCACCCTGGCCTTGCTGCCTTCGTGGAAGACATATCCGGATATGGTTTGCACCTACGAACCTTTCATTCCTGGCCACCTTATCATATTGCAGAGCAATCTAACATTTAACCACTACCAAATATAGTTGCCCTCACATTTGCTGAATACCTACAAAGCTGCCCACCTTTTCTATTCTGCATTTCCTTTAAATTTTCACATTGATGTTTGGGATTGGTCTTATTTCCAAATGCTTCTCATAGAGTAGTTCTTTTTGTGTTTTTTGAAAGTGTAAAAAAAGTTAGCCTTAACGGAAAGTTAAAACGATAGTTACTTATTTGTTAAAACTCTAATCCTTGTCAGTTTAATTTTGTTAATTGTTCATCTATTCAAGAACATTTTCAAACTAAACCGGTTTTGAAACAAAACCTTCTTGAGTGGATACCTTTACAACGACGCAAGTGCTATTTCCTGCACACATCATGGCTGCTGAATCATTTAAATTAAAAAGTGCCCTTCCTAAAAATCTATTAAACAAGTGAGTAATAAATGCTGGAAACATGTCACGTTTCCTCCTTATCCTCTCCAACCTTGACTTAATTTTCCTATATTTGTTTTAATTTGGTACATATTAGGAACCAGCTGTACCATGTAATTTCGTGGTGCATATATGGACATCAAAACAGGGAGAGGAAGGTCAGAGATGATGTCACGGAACATATCCTACGAAATCCTCATTTATACGACAAGCATGCGATTGATGGAGTAACCATTCCTCAGATAGGTAATAGGTCCGCTGGAATTTCTGATCAGGGTACAACTAAAAACAAATATTACGATCATTTTATCCTTAACTTTACAGTGGAAACAATTAGAAGTGTAGGAAAGTGGAAGGGAGTCATAGAGCTAGAAGCAGTCGCTAATATGTATCAGTGTAAATTAACAGTGAGCAAGTTCAGGCGCCCCCTTCAAATATTTCGTCCTGCTGAAGAGGAACCAACGTCAGAGTACTCCCTTTCTTTCTCAAAGGGAACGTACAGACCTGACATGATAGCAGCCAGAGCACAACATCCTCTTGCTCAACAAGAAGTCGAACGAGCAGCCAACTTCCAATTGGGAGCAGTGTCGGTTTTTTGTGAACTCAATAATTTGTATTGGGATTGGGTAGAAGAGGACGGGTTAGCACATAATCTCACCCCTCAAAAAACATTTTAAATATTTGTTTAGTTTTATTATTATTCCTATCCCTACATAATTAGGGGCAGTTTTTTTCGGTGCTTATCATTACTGATGGAAGGACGAGAAGATAAAGCAGACAACTACAGATCTGCTTTATTGGTGGAAGTGACTGCGCACAAAGAGCTCTACAACGAATTCTGTCACCCGAGTAGATTTGGATATGAGAGTGTTTCTAATTTTTGTGAGTTGGCAAAATTATTGAGATAAGAACAAATATTGAGTTGTTGCTAATTTCGAAAACTTTCTGTGCTTCTTCCTAGGTGCTACCCTTCAGAACAGAGACTGGATTCCAGGGTACTTGGAGTTTGTGGCAGCTGCCCGAGGACTTGGAGTCCGGCTTCACATTTTTCAGTTTGGACTGGTTGATCCTGGGACTTTTTCATTTCCACCTAACTATCAGGATATCTACATTTTGAAGCACTGCAACCATTTCTATCCGCTATGGCCAAAGATTAATCCTAGCAGCATTTGCCTCAAAGAAGTAAGTGAGGATAGGTCCAAAAGCATTCCTAGCAGCGTTGGCCTTAACGAAGAAATTGAGGATTCTTCTACAAAAATTCCTATCAGCATTTGCCTTAAGGAAAAAACTGACGATAGGTTGGATGATAATCAGAGAAGCATTCACCGAGGTGAGGTTGCTGCTGTAATAACCAATTCTCTGATTAGACCTACTACCCCTCCGACAGTGCAGAATGAAGATATGCAAATTTCAGTTGAGGAAAGTTTTGAATCCGACAATGATGGTGACGGCGATTTTGGGTTAAATCTGGTGGAGAAATTTTGTGCTGAGAACAATTTCAAATTTATCAAGGTCGCCAGTAAGAAGTAAGATGCGGTTAGGTACCTTCAATATTAGTTCCCATTTTATTCCTTATAATTTAAAGATACATTGGGCATTTCTTTCACCTACAGTTGCAGTGAAAGCTTCTATAAGGCAATCTCGTATCTTACTAAAGGAACTTTTGATTTCTACAATGTACTTCGGACACAGACGTACATGGAGATATTTGAGAATAAATTCCGCTACAGAGACCTGGTTCCATTGGATTTTGCAAACAATATTCAAACAGGTGCTGTCGGAAACTTCTTAAATCCGTTGTATCATCCGTTGTAATATTCGTTTTAACATTGCATATCAAATATTTTATTTTTTTAGATACGAACCATGTTGGCGAAAATACTGGATCCTGCACCCAGCATGTGATAAATTATGGTTAGATAAGAATGGAAACTAATATTTGTTTGTAGTTCATTTACTTATCCAATGTGTTTTATTTAACAGCTAACGGGATGTTACTGGATGAGAACATTAAAGGGGACGCCGAATTCTACGCAATCTCAACGCTTCTCAAATTATCCTTGGATATTACTTTCTTGACTCTACCTGGCTTCGTGCCGGCTCCTTCCTTTTTATGCCACCCAATGTCACCGTTTCAATCCCAAGGCGTTATAAAACTGGTATTCTTTTATGGAAAGTATTTTATCCTTCAAGAACAGCTTCCAGCAAATAAGCCTCAAAGAAGTATTGCGCACACAGTGGAATCACCATTAATCAATGTTTCAGATCTAACTAAAGAATTCCCGGAAAGTAGACTAGATTTTGAAGAGGAGGAATTACCACAAAATGACTACAATGACTTACAAGAAGTAGGGACAGCAGTAAATAACCTTGAAACGCCTGGAGATGATTTTGAAGAACTCGGAACAGATTTAAATTACACGGATATGCATGATGAACACTTTGAATATCAGACAAGCATTGGAGAAAATGAAGAGAGTGACGCTCTGTCAACTGAAACCAATAAGGTACCATCAACAGTGGAATCTGGACCTACAACAGTCTACTCGACAATATCAAAAGTACTGCCGTATACAAGACAAAAAACTTTCAGCAAAGGTCGGTCAACTGTCAGCATTGCATTCTTGGTTCCCCATGAGTTTGCAAAGAATACTTTAATGGATAGTTTTGAAAACTGTAAAGGCCTGGTGATTTATTACACAATCATTACAACGGATAAAAGTTATAACTTCCGTATGCTAAAATTCGACAAAGGTATAAACGATGAATACACAATTTTCATTGGTACGAAACATCGCACAATGGGGACAAGACATAGGGATCCGGATATTTGGATACAGAATATAATGGTAGTACATTGTTAAGATTACGTACTGAAATATAAGTTTATAATTTTCTAACATAACCCATCAGTTATTTATGATTTGTTTTAGATACCACATTTGCTGTTGTCGTTATGCCGCTATGAGCAATGGGGTGTGCGGTTTGAGGTGTTAGGTACTACCCACAAAAATAGCTCAATAACGGATCTGCTAAACCATACAATCCGAAATTCTGAGACTGGTCCTGGTAGTAATCCAATAACACGTGAAGGAATGCGAATTATATCAAGAACTAGAAAGTTATTGACGAACCAAGAAAATCTGTTTTGTGAAACCTGTGCCAACACATGCCCATATAAGGAAAGCCCTTGGCATTTCGAAGTTTCGCTGACTTATGTTATACCCCCTATAATAAATAACCGCCAGCAGTTTCACTTTTTAACAAAGTAAGTAATCCGCAATGGTAATTCTTACTTTTAAGTATGCGTATTTAGGTTTATGTAATGGTATGAATTGTTGCGCTAGGGGGTCCATATTTGATAATGCAGTACCTTCGACGAGTGGTGTCATTCAGAGACTTTCGGTCCTGTTCAAGGAGTCGGAGCAACTTTTAACCTTGCCAGAAAAGTTGCAAACTTTTGAGCAAGGGGTGGAAATTATGAAGACAAACTGTGTCAGACAAACTGGAATTTTTTGGAGCTCTTACCTCCTTTTGGTTATAGATGGACCCGATATGCATACTTTTGATTACACTAACTTCAATTATGAAGACGAAAGTGGGACCGTGGTCTTTTACTTATATGAAGGATGCTGCGTTGGAGAAGATTTTCGATCGTCACATTTTTCAAGTGGACCAGTGTTCAGAGTCCTTACAAAAACATGCAAAATGTTTTTGTTACGGTCCAAGAAATTTTTGAGCAAGGGGAAAGCAAGACAAGACGAGGCATTTGTAATAGTAAGTTGACAACAATTTTCTTCTTGTAATCGGCATGAGGTAGTTTATAATGAAATCAAAAATTGGTTGCAGGAAGTTTTGAAATGTTACCAGGCTTATAATCTGTCAAGGAAAAAATTTCTACCGTTTATTCTATTGAATAGCTACTCCTCGACAGAATTTATATACCCCTTGGAAAATGAAGACGAAGCTATGATACACCGATTTGTTTTATCAAAGACCCCTATTTACCGTACAGTATCTAATAGCACAAGCGTTGATTTTTTTGCTGGTCCATTTAAAGGAAACTACCCTGTTTGCAATGTAATAGAGATTACGAATGCAATTGTAAAATCCCGTGCTTTCAATGTTACTTTATGTAAGAAATTACAGATTGCGCAAAAAAATATTATAGTGAAAATTAATAGTAACTTTATGGATTGCAGTGGATGAAATGATTACATACAAAAAAATGAATGATTCATGGTTTTAATAAAAATGTAATGCAGAAAAAAATCAAAAAATTTAAAGTGTTTATGTTTTTATTATCTTTTTGATTTCTTAAATAAAAGACCAGAAAGACTGGATTTTGGAATGAAAAAAATAAACAAATATTCAGACTTTGGTTGATCTTTATCTTTATAGTCAAGAAAATTTTAAGGTTGGCTTTAAAGCAAATATGCATACCTCCTTACTGACAGTGTTTGCATAATTATGAACATTTCATTTGCTACTTAAAAAATTAAGAACAATTTAGCTATTATGAGAAACAAATATAAGTTTCCATATTTCTTTATGAAAACGAGACTGGCTATAAATGAGACATGCTAAATAATTGAAACAAATATTCGCAAATAATTCTACTTTGCTGATTAAATAGAGTGCTTTGATTTTGCTACCACACCACAGGGTTACTATAATGAACACAGGACTATTTTGCAGTATTGAATCTGAAAAATCAGGAATGGTTTGCAGCTGCAAACCATTCACATGCAATTGAAGCGATAAGACACCCATGCATAATCGCATAGGATTTTTTCTTCTCTAAATCCCCATTCCACTGAGCGGTTCGTTTTATTTTAATGTCAAAAGTTTTCAGGGAGTTGTGTTATGTATAAGGTTGAAATAACCTATAACGTAAATGGAAAACCATATTTAATGCATTTAGTACTACAGTTTAATTAGTAGGTAACAACAAGTATAAATTCAAGCAGGTTTATGTATATGTGTTTTTACTACTGCTTCATTGACAAAGACGGGTAGTACATTTCATGTTTTTTTAATATATGTCGTTGTGTAATACGAGATACATTAATATCATGTCCATCCATGGAAGGTTTTGAATCCGCAGTAAGCTATGAAAAAATTAAATTATCCATTTTGATATCATTACCTAAGCCTGCTAAAAAACGATAGCGCCCCTTTGGCGTTGTGATGCCTTAAAATAAACAATGAATTATCATGGTATGGTTAGTATGGTATGCGTTTGGAATTGATGTGATGGATGGTACAAGCAACGTGTACATGACCGTTCACCGTAGCACTTAAGTAAAAGGATGTAGAAGGAATGAGAACAACATGGGTATGTGTGGGAAGGCAACCTTCACATAAACATCCTCTCTGTATATCAGCTGGCATTGTTATTGTGGTAATAAGTATTTGGGCTGCCAAATTTTAGGTAAGGATGATCAGGACTAGTGCTTGGTCTTCCCCTTTGCAATAGAACCTATGTAGAGCCTATTCACATATAACGTTACCCTTTGCGCTATAAATAACCAACGTGTAATAGTCGTTTTAACTTATATTTAATTTCATGCTATGTGTAGTTAGAGGTAACTTTTTAAAAATAGGCACATTGCATCAAAAACTTTGTAGAGTAGAAACGTATATTTGAAGCTACCCCTGAAGTAAAGAAAATATTTATAGTTTTGGCAGTACGACGTAGCAGTGCAAACGAAGAGGTCAAGTCACACGCGGAGAGCACAAGGAAACGACTTATTCTAAATACTCAAATTATCTATAAATTCCCAAAACTCTATTAGTGTCTACTAATTTCTTGCGTGGCTAATTAAATTTTAATTTTTGAGATAAATATAAACAAGTAATATCTGTTTCAACACATCAGCGGCAAAATAAGTGTAAAGCCCTACAATGGAGTTTGACTATGAAGACGACGTTGAAAAGTGGTTGTTAGAAGGAAAGGATTCAGATCAGGAAGAAGTGTACGATAAGACTCAGGAGCAGTTTTTGAAAATTGTCCAAATAGAGGATGATGAGCCATTAGTGTCATTTCTGGGACAGATTAATAAAATGTTGCTTAAAGACGTCTTCGGTAGCGGGGATCTGGACACAGTTGCTCTCCTCCTTGATGTCCAGAACTACGCCCAAGTTCATATATACGTCGGGGAAGTTCAGGAAGTGTTCAACTTATGCCAGGAGAACGTGGAGTTGATTAGTAAGTCATTAAAATATTTAAGATGATTATGAGTATTGATTTCGTTAATTCCAGCATCAATGTGAGAAATGGAGGAGTACTAAAGAATATATGTTTTTAATTTTAGAGGGACTTTTCCCCAAGATTGTAAACAACTGTTGTGTAGGTTGTGAAGACGCAGAGGCACCTGGCAGATACGTTATGGAGGAGTTCTTTAAAATGATTCCACAAGACTCAATCACCCAACGTTACAGAGCCCACCCCACTGATCAACCTTCCCGATTTGATGATGCCATCGATGGACTGATTAATGGACATTTAAAGAAGACCTACGAGACAGCAAAGAACGAAATTGCCAAACTTATTGAGAATCCAGTGACCGATGACTTGGGAAACGTGTTGACTGCAGAAAAAGATCAATGGTATCTCCTGCTCTCTACAGCAGCTTTCTTTTTGGGTAAAGGAGAGGAATGTGAAGAAGCACTAGCCAGCGTTTCTTTCATCGACAAAACTCAAAAAGTTTCCTGCTGGATAAGAAAGGCCCTGAAAGTAAATTATTTGGACTACGACCTGCAGTATTCTTTGAACATGCTAGACGAAGCAACTATAGAGGCTAACGGCGATAAAACCCTAGACATTGTAATTGAAACAGTGGAGATGCGGATTCTGGCTTCGCATCATGAGTCAAGTGACACGAAGCAGCGAGTTCTGGCACAAAGATCTTTACTACGCTACAATATGAAGGAGGGCAAAGCCTTGTTATGACGATCTAATGGGCTTAACATTTTAAGCGACGCCTGTGGATACCGCAAGTCTCCAGTTGAAGCGAACCAACCCTCATTGGCTGACATTGAACGTTTGACATCGGAGACCAATGATGCAGTAGCAGCTGCGGAGCTTGATTTTGAAGACTTACGTATCTACGCCTCCGTAAGTGTTATATTATATCCCCTCATATAAAACTTTCATACAGAATACTTATTGATTTTTTTTGACGAGGTGAGAGACGTCGAATTGCACACGAATTTGGTAGACGTGATAAATCTTACTGCTGCAACAGTTATCCAGCATCGTTTTATCGATGAGGAAAATTCATTACAAAAATGGAAAGAATTACCTACTGCTATCACTGAAATAGCCAAGTTAGATTCCGAGGATGAAACGCAGCTGCGACTGTTGCAGTTGGCAAATGTCACTGACGGTTTACTTAAATGCTTGCCATTTTTTAAATTTGAGTCCGAAACGCAATTGGTTCATAATTCTGTTTCTTTTTCGGTGCGTAAAATTTTTTTTTGGTTACTCTTAAAGATTTCATTCCAAAGTTAGTTACTAATCCAGGAATCAAAAGTATCAGTGCATTCATTTATTTGTGTGTTAATAACGATATCAATACGGTACATTTTGCGCATGTCAAACATGGGGATTATGTAGAGTCGATATCGGCTTACCCAGAGGCTTTGTGGTCAATGACAGAAAAAGGTAACCACAAGATTCTCATTGATAATAAAGTTGCAAGTAAGGTAGACGTCAAATGTGCAGCTAGTTTGTTACTGCGGCAGTTTCTTTCCAGCAGGTATTTACCTGAACCCGTAGTTGTTAACATTAAAGTCTATAATGTCCTGGTAGCTGTCGGTACTATGGATGTTTGGGGTGCATTGTTTGAGGGAAAAAGTTGCCAGGAAATTCTTGAGAAATTTGATAATGACCTAGTTTTGCAGTTAGCTTTAATGCAAAACAATGAGGAAATGCTTCAGCTAATTGCTGAGCAGTTTAATGATTTATTCCCTTCTCATAAATTAAAACAACTATTGCCTTTCGTTAATGAGGATGAAGCATTAAATTTCATTTCAAGATTGAATTTGTCCGAGGAAGATAAGGTCTCTATGATCATTGGGTGGGGGTCAATGTTTAAAATTGACGCGGATGACGTGGGCATTATTTCAAACGAGAATAAGTACATTCGCGAGCTGACAGAAAACATGTTCAAAAAGTTGAACATTGAGCAGAGTGTGTACTTTAGAAAATAAATCTGTCGGTATCAATTGCTAATTTCATTGAGCTGGTATTAATTCTTTTTTTGACAGTGACGAAGTTGACAGCGTTGAAACAAA
>JAHZND010005493.1:0-13007 GCA_027744115.1 Acrocyrtus sp. NNG-2020
TGACTGCATAAAAATCTCAACTCACCCGACAATTGCCCTATTAAATTATTACAGTCACTCCAAAGTGACAGCATAAAAATTTTGCACCTAAAATACGCCGCTTTTAAACACATAAAATAGCGTACGCAGTAGCGTAGGAGCATAGTATAATATCTTTTATGTGCCAATTGTTTTAAATAAAATCACGTGACAGTTTTAATTAATATTTTATGTATTTGAAGTCGTTTCATTGAAATGTATCACAATTTAGAATCATCTATTTATACAGATAAATTTAGAAATCACTTAGAATCTTTAAACACCACTGTTCCTAATACTGTGCAAACTTATAGCTTATTGCCTTTAAACTCACTTTCTAGCCTTCATGATTTGAGCGGGAACTATTGTACTCCCATGCGTGATGTCAAGTTTATGAAAAAATTAATTAAAATAATTTAAAGGATTATCGGGTAAAATCTGGCAATTTAAATTGGTACATTCCAATATGGGTAAGTTAAGCGCTTTTTGCTGTATATTGTTATCTTTCCTCTTCAAAAGAATTGTATAAGGCAGTCTTCAAGTCTACAAATGTAGGCCGGTCCGCTGGCTCTGTTTCCCAGCAGCTTAACATGAGCTGGTACCTAGTTGGTGTTATAAAAATATTATCACACTTTATAATAAAATCTTTCCATTACCACTAGGAAGTTTACATAATTGACATTTTGACACTTGCATTTCCTCAGATGCATGCTCAGGGCAGTCCATTCGTATTCCATCCGTAAGCTCCTGAACAAAGCCAGGGTTATATGAGTAGCCAGGGTATGGAATATTTCCTGAACATGGACAGGAAAATTATAAATTCAATAGTGAAACCTCTTGCTGAGAATTAAATAAAAACGTCATTATAGTCTTTAATTATTACCAAGCGAGACTCCACGGAAGTGGCTCCTGTGACTTTTTCACATACACGCTATAATTGTACAGTTTTCTAGATAGTCCAAAATCGGTAATCTTTGCCGTCTTGTCAGCCGTCAAAAGAACATTTCTTGTTGAAAGGTCAGCATGCACGACGCCCTTCAAGGCAAGATATTCCATTCCACAGGCTATTTGATAAGACCACTGAACTAAATCCTCTGGTGTAATTATGTCATCGTCCTCGTCGAAGTCCCTATCATAAAAATGTAGCTTTTAATACTAGCAAAGCTGACAAAAACAAATTATTTTTCCTAATTTTGTTTAGTATTTAAAAAAAATTTAATTGAACTTCCGCTTACTCTGGCATTATATAGTAACCATCACAGGAATTTCCATAGAGCCCTGCACTTGATTTATTTTCCTGGACAAACGGCTTCTTCAAGTAATTCTTTAATGAGCCCCGTTCACACAGCTCCAGCGCAACGTACACTTTCCCCTTCATGATATTTTCCGTGTGCGCTCCCAAAATTGAGACGATGTTTGTATGCTTTCCCACAAAAATCAAAATTTTTACTTCTGACAAAAATGCTTTTAATACTGTTCTAGAACAGCCTATTTTGGGAATTTTTAGTCCAGATTTAACGCTCTTCCCGTTGCTTTCAATAGCTGCTTTGTACACAATTGCGGTCGTTCCTATCCCCAGCACACAATCTTCTTCTAAAATAAAACATCAACGTTAAAATTTAATATATATGTCAAAATAATTATGTTTTGCTGAAAGAACGCGTAATTGCTGGTAACTAAAATGAAAGTACCTATTTGCAATTTGTCTTCTGGAATCTCAAATGATTGATCATATGGAAGCCGATGAGCACATATGGAACCACTCCCCTGCATTTCCCCCTCTACTACCGCTACAGCAGAGGAACCAAGAAGGAACTCTTCGACATCTTGTTTTGTCAAAATCCCGAGCTGTTGCGCTTTCCGATAAGAAATTCCTAGTGCAATGCACACAACAGCAAGAATTAAAATTGAAGCACCAAGACCAGCGACTATCCAAGTAGATGGGTTCTTTGAGATTGGATTAAGTGTCACTGGAAGACCTGTAGAAGGAAATTAAATATTTCGTGAAAATAAAACAAAATCTTCTAATATTTTGCCGTAGTGCTAGGTAATAACGTAGGTACCGGTAATTTTGTCGATGTAGCCACTCGGCGTATCAATTCTGTCATTGCTGGCTAGCTTCCACCATCCATAGTTGGTTTCATTTGGAGCCCATGTTTTCCAAGGCTGGTCAAATGCTTCGAACATCCACATCATAAAATTGTTTTCTGCACCCCACTCGTCTACTATTTTCCAGTATTTCTCCAAGTTTTCAATATTCTCCCACTCTTTATCACCCTTACTTGGCCAACCGGCTTCTCCCATTACTTCAATGTCAGGATTGATTTTCCTAAATTGTGTTTGAAACTCAAGTAATTCCATTTTAACAGAATTAAATACTGCTTCGACACCTAGCGCATAGTTAGTTTCAGTGAAGCCAGCACGGCAAATGATAAAGTCGGATTCCTCCATAATCATTCTACCAACGTTTGCAAGCTCTTCTGAAGATGATTTATTAGTGAGCCAGGAGCATTTCTGTCTTGATCCAATTTTAAGTGTAAAATTTCTTTTTTCTACTGCTTCTCGCAACACTCTGGTTTGATTTAGGGTCCTTGTCGCGTCTTCTAAATTGCCACTTCTGTTTGCAGAAGAGAGCACAAATCCATCCGCAGTTCCTTCAAAAATTGAATTGGCGACTTTTGCGGACTTAAGTGCAACCCGGACCTCATTGTCCATCTGCCAAGTTTTGTTATACTGCCAAACCCCAATCAAAATGGTGAGGGACCTCTCCCCGTTTTTTCGATTAATCCTTGCTGCAACCTCTGCCGACAATCCTTGAGAATTTCCTTGGTAATAACTATCGTCTTCATTGTATGTACCTATGATATCCAAATAAAATTTTAAATGCTACAACGTTAGGGAAATTAAAAATAAGTTAATTTAGTTACATACTGTCGTCGGTCCCAACTCCGTAGGTGGCTATTTTTGAGAATTTTGTCGAGACGACATTCAGCATTGCCTCGACATCTCCTGTCCTGTAGGATTTCCAGTGGGAAGTGTCAGTCTTATTGGCCTCTGGTTGCTTTACATAGGTAGCATAGACAACGCCTGTTGTGTTTCGATTGAATCCATGACATTTACAAAAAATATCTATGGATAAAATCAATAACAGAAGAATTGCTATTGACATCTTGCAAATCTTCAATCGGAACTTTTTCAAATTGTCCTATTTTAGAGAACAACAGTGTCGTAGATTCTATAAACCGTAAGCATATTATTGTCCTGCTAATTTATTAGATCGATTTAGACAATAGAAAATGGATGTACAGCCCAGTCTCCATAGTAATTCTATGTTAATAACTCTACTGCCAGAACGGAACTAAATTCATCATACCGACATTACCGTATTATAAAATATGAATTTATGAGTCAAGCAGGTTCATTGTTTGTTTCTTGATAAAGGAACGTGACCAAGTAAGAAACGGTAAAGATGGGAACAATAGATGTAGGTTAATCTAGCCGCCAACGACAATGCCACTACACCATCATTATTTCCACTTGACAAGGAACATTTTATATATGACGTGTAGAATTATCATTTTTTTGCAAATATACTTTGCAAAATCTGTTTTCATTTGAAGGAGTTCTTTTTTTGTTATTTTATGTAGAACGTTGTTGAAAATACGGAGTCATACTCTACTGCTCGAACAGGATGTGGGTGAGACAAGGATAAACAAACAAAAGATAGGCATGGAGACAGATTATTAAAAAGGGTCTTCACTGGAAAGAAAGCAAAAGGCAATATGAGGTGATTCATACTACCTAAAATTGCTTTGTTGCAATTGTCGCTAATCGAAGCTGAGCGATGGAGTCCTACATTCTCTCTGATTGCTGAGAATTATCATTTACAAATAGTTGATATTGTTGATAATTATACACGTACTAAGCAGAACATGTTGGTTACGATAAGCTTTGAATTAAAAGTGCGATAAGTATCAGTGAATGTGCTTAAGATTTACGTTACAGGAGTGGTCTCCAGAGTCCAGGATTGGTCGTTTGCTATTGACCGACAGAAGTGCTTTTAAAAGTTAAGCCATAACGATATATTTATATCCAAATGCTAGTGGGAAATGATCAATATTCCGGATCTTTCATGACATTTATGCGGAATTGAATGCATCCCCATTTTGAGAGGAGAACACTAAATTCCTTCTTTGGAGTAACTAATTTTCTTTATTTTCTGGTGACAGAAATTTGCTTTTGTTGAATGTCCCGCACAATATTTGCCCAATACATGATGTTTCAAAATTCTTTGAGTAATTTTAATCTACACGCCACGTGCACTTGCGCCTGATATTTTTCCCTGGTGATAAAATACGGAAGGCAATTTTATGTGTATTATTTTGTCAATAGGTTGTTATGTATGTTAGTTTAATTGGCTTAGGGTTTGGACTTGAGTACATAGACAATTCAATTGATTTAGGAATGATCCTACAGAGGATTCCCCATTTTAGTTGAACGATTAGCACTACCCGGCTAAAATCTTTGGTTTAAGGAAATGAATAAATTTTAAGTTTCCAATATGTTCTCCATCCTTTAAACTTATAATCCGAAATAATTCTTTCCACGTGTAAATCGCTTTACTGCCCATTATGGGATGACAAAGTTCACTTCTTTTTAAAATGTTTTCCAAAACCCCTCTAAATTACAGTTGGTTACTTTTAATGAATCCTCATTTTAAAACACCAGAACCGAATAAATCTTTTGGACGTGCTTATGCAGACTTGACATGGACGTCAAGTTTACCAAGAGTAGAAATCTAAAATTTTTGCTTCACCCCTTCACCCAGTAGGTCACAGTTACCTTTGCCGTATCAGGAAAAAAGTTCCTTGGGGTTCATTCAATTTCGTTTTTTTCCTAATTTCTTCAGTAAATATTTGTGAATTTTGTGATTAAGTGTTCCTGTGGAAAGGCGGGATCGTTTGCAAAGATAAATCTGGATGGTGGATTATGCTTATCTGTTTCAGCGCCTAATTTTCGAAAAAGGTCCCATTTTCCTGCAGAGCGGGGAATTTTTCGTGGCGGTGTAGCTTTTTGTGTTGGTCTTGCAAAAAAACTTTTTTTAATTTTCTGAGTCACTCATTATACTGAGCTTTGATTTACAGCATGACCTCTCTCCTTAACCAAACTTAACATGTCCTTTGACCCCAATTTTTGTCTGGAAAGCTTCGAAAGTCGAGCTTTCACTTTCTAACTTTATTTTGGAGATACTTTTACAGCTACGACCCTGAAAATTTGCATCACTAAAGCTGAGAGTATGTACTCTTCATATAATATCAGTGGGCGACCTTTTGTAACTGCCCACGCGTTTTTATTAACCCGCTGTGATCGTTCAACTAAAATGGGGAATCCTCTGTAATTCTTTAGATCATGCCGTTCCAGCTCCAACAATATTACCAAAGGTTTTGTCAGGCAGTGAAAATTCTTTTATTGAAGGACATCATAGCCTTGGTATTTAGAAGCTATTCAATCTGTGCTAACATAATACGCTTTAGTATATTCTTTACATCGTCGCTGTAATTTTGCTGTAGTGATAATTCCAGAGGAGTGAGTCCTTTATTATTCTCGCTGGTTACTGCCGCCCCGTTTTCGATAAGTAATTTTGCGTTTTGAATCATGTTCTTATTTTCGCCAAATATTGCAGATAGTTCCACTGCGCAATGAAGAGGTGTGTTTCCGTCAAGATCGGTTGCATTTATATTTAAACCTTTCAAATCAAGAAATACTTGAATTGTCGATGGAGTTCCACACTTTGCTGCTATATGCAGATAATTCTTCTTCCAATTACACAATTGCTTCCAATTTGCGCCAAGCTCCAACAAAAGACGTAGATATTCAGCAGATCGTCCGTTCTCTATTGCCAGCTGCATCACAGACTGTCCATACAAGTCGACTTCATCTACATCCAATTCTTTGGCGTACAGTGCTCTTGTGATTTCGAACAGCTTCGCTTCCGTTCCGTTTCCTGCAGTTAAGAATTTTAATTTAAGTTTTCGTGCTAATCATAATTTTATACGCTGGTTAGTTATTTTTACCAAATTTAGCTGCTACATGAAGTGGATTTCTGCCGAAGCTGTTTCGGTGGTTTGCCTCCACCCCGTACTTTATTAAGAGGAGGATAAAGTTCGCACTTCTTCCACTAGCAACAGCTAAATGAAGTAGCGAAGACCTGTCGGCGTCCATTGTATTGAAATCTACGTCATTTGAGTGCAAAAGCCATAGTGTTCTCTCCTCCACTTCCATGCAATTTACTGCACTTTGCAACGGCGTCATACTTAAGTCTCCACCGGTAATATTGAAAAGTCTGGATAGTTTCTTCTCCAACACAAGATAGACGACTATGTCGTCGAATAGTTGCGGTGTAATTTCGCTATCCAGCAGAACATGTAAAAATGTTAGGCCCCTCTCATCTTTTAGTTCAGGATCTGCTCCCATGTTAATTAGACATTTGATCATTCGAAGGGATTTTAGATTTGCGGCGATGTGAAGAGCACTTTGTCCGTCGAGGTTTCTCATGTTCAGGATTGCTTCTCCGTAGTTCCCAAAGACTTCTTTCGCCACACTCTCGTTTTCGTTTTCTACCGCAAAATGGAGTGGACTTCCACCATATTTATTTTTTGACATGAATTCAATCCTACAAAAATCAAAGTTTACCTTTGGTATCATAACATATATAAAGCAGGTAGCTAAAATAATGATCATTTTAGCAAAAATTATTTTACACTTCAGAAAGCTGCCCAGTGACCATTCCTATAAGTTTTCCTGGCGACAGCAATGAGGATGACGTTGATGGGGCAGTCTGAGACTGTGATTTTGACAAACTATCTTCAGTCTTTACATCTCCGGGTACAAAAGCACGTCTTAGAGAATCTATATTTTCCAATTTAGTTTAATTTACCCGAAAGACTTCAAAAATATTCATTAAAAATGTCCCACCTGCACAGTTTCCTAATTCGTTGTCCTGGAAAACTCTTATTAGCTCCTTCAACTCTGCCTTCTCTCCATTCCTTGAAACCCATTCTTCAATTAACTCATCAAGTAACTCAGTAAGACTAATTAAATTTAAAGCCAGATCTCGTTTCAACTTTTTAAAAAGGATCCGCTCGGTATCTAATTCTCTGGCGACATCGGTCCACTTCTCTAGAAAGTATGAGAATGTGGATGTGGACTTGAGTACTGTTACAACCTTGGAAATACGGCAGTCTGCAAAAACAGTCAGTTTTCATGGTTTATCCATATAGCTCATTTTAAGCATTTTTTTGATTCTGGGCGTATAAATTCGCTATGAAGCAACTCTCATTTAATATTATAGTAATTATATTGCACTATGTAATGAAAAATCAATTATCACAATGACTTACCTGTAGATCCAACAACAAGTCGGGACATGTTTTCAAAGATTCTAACTTACAAAAAATAGGTTGATGCATAATTTCCTTTCTTTTCGAGCAATTTTGCTGCAAAGATGTATAATGATGTGTGTAAGTACTTTTATGAAATTGAAACCGGTCTAGAATTAAATGTGTGTGTATATTAATTTATTTACAATACTCCAGAACCATCATACGGCTGGTTTAGGTATAAGGTCAGATATCGATGATAATGTCGCTGATTAATGTATGATAAAAACAAGATTAATTTTGCGATAACAACCAATGATGAGGTTTAATGATAACAAAAACCATTGTGTTCTGTCTTTTATTTACCCTGCTGATACTTTGACATCCTTTCATGCAAAGCTTATGGCTTATGTACTGTATAATGCTCACGTTAAGTGTCAAAATTCAGTCTCTAGTTCAGATTCAACTATGGTGCTATGGTGCATGTTACAATTAATTATGGCTCTGGCTGTTAATTACATTCTGTGAAATGGGCCATGAGTTCCAATTCCAACACACACACACAATGACAACATTGACAACTCTATTTATACAAAAATTAGCTTTGCTTTAATGTGTAGAATTTTCTCTGACAAAATTTCTCATAACAGTTAAAGAAACTTGTGTTTGTCATATTTTATTAACTACATAGGTTAATAATAAATATCTAATAAATAATAAATGGTGTGATGTGATGAAAGTAATATTTAATGTTTAAATTGCATTTTTACAAAAAACAATTGAAATTGTTGTTTGAAGATAATCAGTAATTTGCGTCACCTCATATACCTATGTAATTTGGTTAGGTACGTACAGGAATATTATTATTACCACATGTAGTACGCTAATGCTGCTGCTCCTCCGACGCCTAGTGCAACAGGTCCGGTTACAGCTAACGCTCCAGTGGCACCCAAAGATTGAAGAGTTGAGAACCCCAAAACTGTTCCAACCTTTCCTTGAAATGCAGCCGCAAGAGAGTATTTCGCAATTCCTGCAGCAGTGAAGCCAACCGTGTTTGCTGTTTGTGCAGTGATAACGGTGCCGGCCGTTCCAATTAAAGCTCCACTTAAAGCGGACTTCTTCTCATCACAAGGCTCGGTCTTTTCTTTATCGCAGCCACCATTTTATTTAGACAAGCAAGGCAAGCAGAGAGTTGATTAACCATGTATTTAATTATGGAACTTGTCAATTAAAAAAAGAAACATTTGCAAAAACTATAAACTATGGAATACTTAAAATATTTACCTTCTTGGGCAGAAGCCGCAACGAGTGCGCATAGAAGGAGAATTGTCACAAAAATCGCTCGCATTATGATGCCTGCTCCAAATCTTGGTTCTGATTACAGCTAAAGTTATTCAATTAGCCTGATTGACCGTCAAAAAATAAAATTAAGAAATGGGAATTCAATAATTTTTATACATCTATCGTCACATAAAACGTTATTGATACCTATGCACTTATAAGGCATTTTGTTTGGAATCGTAATTAATTTTTTTCACTTTCCACAAGAAAATATTGTACACAGATTACCTTACCTACAATCGACATGTACATGTAGTCTGCTCATAGTTTCAATATACTAAAAAATAGTTTTGAAAAATATGTTTTTTCTTACTAATATGGTTGTCGCTTTCCTCTAGTTAGTGTCTTCTAGCAGTTTTTCTCATATAATATTTTTTGCAGAATGAAAATTGGATAAATAAGCAATTTGTAATTTTGAAGAATGGCAAATAATTCCTTATTACAGAAGTGCTGGTACTGGAGCAATAGCGAGTTGACAGTTTAGAAACCATATAACGACTACTGCCTATTTTGGAGGTACAATAAATTAAATTAAATTTTGGGTTTGTTAACCGCAACTCCGGATATCATGCCTCTCTGTCGCACTTCATTGTAAAAAACAACTATGCAAAACCCAAGTGCTAAAGAAAGACAGGATGTTATTCCACTTGACTACTGCGTATTATAGATAAGATACCTACCACCTATACCTACACTGCACACCCGTTCGTAAAGTTTCTCCACGTTTTTGCACTGTGGTAAAAATAGTACATGAAAATGATCCTAATGAAGTTTATATGTGCAATGCAGCTACGCTCATAGGTATTTACATATGTAAGCCTATTCAATTTCAGTGAAATCTCAAGTTTCATACACAGTTTCAGAAAAAAGAGCATGCTTTTGGAGAAGGAGCAGCTAGCAGTAATATGAGTCATAGGCCACGTAGTGATGGGAACAAAGGACAAAATGTCTAATACTCGCACCTTGTTTTCAATCAATTGAAATTATATATATATAACTGGTATATTATTTTTATTGATCTGTTTCGGCTTCATTGTATAATTTTCCGTTTTTTGTATTGAATCGAATGGGTTTTATGCCAAATTTGACAGAACTTGTATTATTTATTGCATTATATAAATGTGAGCGTCCCAAGTTGCAGTACTAGATTTTGCGTAATTAGTAAACAATGTCTCAGCTTTGGAAGTATTGATCAAGAAAATTTATCATCGGACATAACCCTGCATTTTGGGAACAATCAGAACAATGGAATAGAATAACAAAGGATTTATCGTTTGTACTTTATAATACCTTATGTATACTTTTTAAACATTTATTAGCTATGCAACAACGCTAAATGAGTACATAATGAGTGGCGAGTTATTGCTTAAATTAAGTTACTGGTGAATTAAAACTTGAATTAAAGTAAACAAACTTCTTGAGTGTCTTCAGAACAGATCAATTTGTATAACTTTATTACATAAAGCAGGACTAAAAACAGAGTAGATCGACAATTCTTTGCATGCTGATGTCCCAAAACTCCAAATAAGTCTCATGACTGACCGTAAATAAAGGGTAGGTGGTTCTGATAACAAGCGTTTGAAGTGACCTGGCAACTTTATGTACATGCGATTTTCTGCTAGTATTTGCCAAAATCCACTTTCTCATTTGCCTAGACAACTCAATGCTATTTCCAACATAAGAACATTCCACATTACATATGATTAGGATAATAATGTCTATAAGTACAAAAATAAATATAATTGGATATGAATGGTTCTCGACAAGTAGTCCAAAGTAACGAACGAACATAAAATTTATGACTACGAATACGACATGAACCAAAGCGAAATGTAACGCAAACTTATAACTACCAAGTACTGCGTTCGAATAATTGCAAAGGATTTGATTTGACCTGTAAAAAAAGAAAATACGGTTGGTCGGGACTATTCCGAGCATTTCTGTTTCAATTCGGTTCCCACGAGCGACTCTTACCGGCATTGTTGCTTTTGTCAGTACGCAACAGAATGTAATTGGAAATAAGACGGTGAGTATAAAAGCGACGAATGTATTGCTCATAGCAAAACTACCCCAGCTGTATACTACAGAAATTATGAAAGTTTGTAAGGATAAGTCCACCGAAATTTCAAAATACTCTTGCAGAATAAAATGTGATGGGTCAGCAGGATGGTAAATTGATAAGAATAGTAATGACACAAATGCCACACTAACGGTGCAAGTGATGATAAGGTACAGCTCGTATTTGGTTGCAAGCTTGGCAATGGCAGTGCGTTGTTCTACAGACGAAAGTCGTTCCAGTGAATCTGATATATATTAATTACATTTTGTCAAAAACTAAATAATATTTAACTATAATTAAAACACATAAAGATTACCAGAAATAGTTTTATCCAGTCGAAAGTTGGCGTGATATAAGGCGCAGAAGTCAAATCTCGACTCCTTCAAAATTGACACAATGAGGGAAGAGAAGATAAGTAAGGGGATGATTATAGCTATGATAGTAACTGATATAATTTGGTAGAATTTCATGTTGAAATCTTCCTCTGTATTCTGACTCTGTAGACTTTCCATTGTATCCTGTGTTACGTACTGGTACACTACAAACGTTAAGCATGGACACAAAAAGATTCCAAGATAATAGAGTAGGCACCATGTCCAGTAGACGTAGTTTGAAACTGGAACAGCTTTGTCGGATTTCAAATCCCAATAGAAAACTGCACACCCAGTATACCTCAGAATGCTTAAACGATGCTTGATGAGACGGGTGACGTTTTTAGAGAGCATTTTTGTATGAGTTGTAAATCGTTAGCACCTATATAATGATTGGGCCTCGTATTTTCAACTACTGTCTTCAAAAAGATTCGCTCCGCAACCACAGCACTCTTCTTTGGAGAGGAGTGAGTTATGAAAGTAGATAATCACAAGGAGTTAAAACCCGGCTTGTACATGACATAAATCGTTTTCTAAATAGGTATTTTAATAATTTCAGACAATTGATGCAAGCATTTAACTGCTTATTTCTAAATCGTTTTACCGATGACCTAAGTTTATCGATTTGATTTTAAGTGAAAAGTTTGGATTGCATACTCTTTTTAAGTCAAATATTTAGATCGATATCAAAAATTATTGTGCACTCTTACGAGTCTTGTTGGGTATAAAACAATTATTTCCTTCTAAAAGACTACCAAAAAAAGGTGCTTATGTAATGTTTCAGTTACGTAAATCATTCACGTGCAAGTTGCTGCAGACAGTGATATAACTTTTTGGCGACAGATGAAAAAAGAACTGATGAGGTACAATTGACTTTCAATGGAAGCCTTATTGCGACATTTGTACTACCAATTAAAAAAATAAATGTTAAAATATTTTTATTGTAAACTTAATCGAATTTTGCATAATTAGGAGCTTCAGTTCTAGTTCAGCAGATCTTCATAACTTGACAAAAAGTTTGAAAAATAATTCTCCGTTTTTAGTTTCTTGTTGGGAATTCGGATTCGTATTTCTCATTGATATAGGAGATTGCTATTTCAAATATTTCCTGGATTTTATGAAATTTGAAAATTTGCAGTGACATTAAATTTTTTAGAAAGAAAGCACTACTGGTTAAGAGACACTTCTTCCTCCATAAGGTTTTCGGTGGACAGTCTTAACTCTGCAAATGTCGGCCTCTCTTCAGGCATTAGCTTCCAGCAACTGAGCATAATTTGGTATCTTCATGGTAAATATAAGCAAACAAGTGAAAGAAAGACGAAATTATAAAAACGTAGAGGTACTGTAAACAGATTAATAAAATCAGTCTGTAATTTTATCGTAAAATTAATTTGATCGGATCATTTTTACATGATAGGGGAAGCCTTTTGAGGGCACTTCATTCTTAATCCCTGCAAGAGATTCTCAACAAACTCCGTATTCCAAGAGTAGCCGGGATATGGAATTTCACCTGAGAATTAAGTAAATTATTTCATACTATAAAAAAATTATAAGTATCTACCTACATTAATTGGCAATTACCAAGTGAAAATATTTCCCATAGCGTTACACCATAACTCCAAACATCACTTTTGGAAGAAAATTCAAGCCTTTTCAGTGACTCGATTGACATCCATCTCCACGGAAGAGGCTCCTGCTGTTTCTTTACGTAGACATTGTAATCGTACAATTTACGGGATAATCCAAAATCGGCAATTTTTGCTGTCTTGTCAGCTGCCAATAGAATATTTCTTGTGGAGAGATCCGCATGCACTACATTTTTCGATGTAAGGTACTCCA
>JAHZND010005494.1:0-12294 GCA_027744115.1 Acrocyrtus sp. NNG-2020
GGAAAGTAATAAGTAATATGTAATCTAATACCAAAAATTTTCTTTCAAGTAATACGTAATATGTAACGTATTACTAAATACGTGTAATATTAACAAGCCTGTCAGTTTCTATCCTTTTCTTGTAGTTGCCAATTGAGTCTTCATAACCTTGCACCCGTATTAAATTCACCCGTTTGTTGTTTTCCATTTCCCTTGTCTGATTCTCAAGTCTCTCTTCTAGCCGTCCATAATCACGGCTGCATAAAAATAAAAGTACAATCAGCAACAATTTACCGCAAACCAAAACCAAATATTTACAGATTCGGCCATTAAAATATAATAGAATGCATTTTTCATAAATAAATCCATCAATATAAATATTTCATTACGCTAAAAGTAAGAATTCTTGATCATTGTCCTCAAGTTCGTTCTCAACTCGAGCGATTTGATTTTGTAAAGAGGTGATTACTTCTTCATGATTACATGGGGGTGGAATGTTTTCACTTCCGTCTGAAGATTCCGCGTCTGGGAAGGTATTATCCAGGCTGTTGTCATCAGCCGTACTTGGATAGAGTGCCAGACAGCTTTGCTGAGACACTTCTCTCCGGCAATATGGACACTGTTTACTACTTTCAAGATTTCCCCTGGAATTTTTAACATAATATTCACTATACATACTAAATTTTCGTCAAAAAATCAAATTCGTGCTTATATCATTTTAAAAATATATGATTTCTAACTAATATCCCGGAAGAAAGTATTTTCTTCTTGGATAGTTAGAAATCATAGTTAAAATTTAAGATTTAAAATTAAGATAAGATTTAATAAGATAATTACTAAATAATTCTTACCCGAGCCACCTTTTGATGCAAAATGTGTGGAAAATATGACCGCACGGTGTAGCAGAAATTTTCACACTTTCTCCTCCCAAATTCCCACCGGTTTGGACACCCCCCGGAAGATTCTCCAACTTCTCTCGACAGATCGAGCATTCAAACTTCATTTTATTCCTAATTACAAACAGAAAACAAGTCAATTAAAATTTAATTATTTACTTCGTTTTAGAAAAATATTCAAGGAACAGGAAAACTCTCAGCCGTATAATCTACCACAGCTACCGTAACCTACAAAATCACTCATTTTCGCTTACCGCTGAAAATTTGATAAACAATGGGGCGACTTGATATTACGTGGTAGGTAATATTTGTGTAACTTTGTTTCTTCCTGTGAGAACGAACACGTCTACGTATTAAGCAGTGTACGCTTGCATGGCAACGCGTTTATGAAGTAAACATAATTTCCCCTTGAATTACATTAGTTATTTTAATTACCTACTACCTAAGTAGATTAATTATTTAACATTACAAACATATCTACACTTATTATCTCAAATAAACTTTAATGAGTTCATCTAAATTAAAATTGTCGAATTAGCTTAAAAGCTTCTTGGGAATAGTCGAATAGTGTAAAAACCATAAGTGGTCCTCACACGCAATAATTATTACATCTAATAAAACTCATATGCACCAAGTAGTATTTCAGTATTTCCTATCAGGAGAAGTATAAAGCTATACTCCAAAATTAATTAATTCAATTCAAGAGTCCATTAATAATAAAAATAAATTACAAAAAGCGTATTCCATTAAATTAATTGGTAGAATTGTTTGCGTGCTTAAGTAGGTAATTAAGCTTAAGCGGATTTAAATATTAAAATTAGAATATAAAATTCTACTTCTGACAATCAGACACCGCCACCTCGGCTCTTCATTGCTGTGAGGAAATTTCATTGTACAGTTTCGCTGAATTTTGGAAAATAATACTGTTTCAGTGGCATTTCCCAAAGTTAAAAGTTTCGTTTCATCGAAGAAATTACATTGAAAATGGCAATTTTACAAATCCTACTGCAAGTACTTGCCATAGCTAGACACCTTCATCTTGCAATCCAGTATGACCAAAAAGAACGGACTATTTTGGCGCCATGGAACAACAAACAGGTGCAAAATTTCTCGTCTCTTATGTACCATCTATGGAACTCGTCCTCTACCCCCGTTAATTTCGATTGGCTGCTCGAATTTGAAAGGAACAGTTGCCTAATCATTGTCACAAACTATATGGGTGTTCAAATAGTCAACGCCACTCATCCTATAATTCTCCGGAAGCCGGTTCCAGCAGTTATAAGAGAGCCATCGGGTAAGCACTGGTTTACGTGGATTCTTGAAAGTGCAGCAAACTCCTCCAGCGATCTCGACCACTTTTGCTTTCCTGGCATGTCCAAATACGACAAAAGTTTGAATGAAATTTACGGCTATCGATGCTCTCTCATTAGTCAATTTTTTATGTCGTCCCACTCAAAATTGTGGACTTGTGACGTTACAATTGACTTATTTCCTCCCACTTTAAGTACCAGGAAAGTATCGGCCACGTCTCTTCCATTTCGCCTTCAAAAGAGATTCTTTCACTATCCCGGATTGTGGAAGTATCCAATGGACCTTTTCGAAAGATGCCCTTATTCATGGCCTGTTCGAGTTTCAGTGCCACCACTTCATCTTTTGGCTGTTCAGTTGACACCATGGACAGAACGCAATGCATTGCTTTGCCCCCTACTTGGAAGCTGGATGTACGAAAGTCACATTAATATTCAGTGCGTCGGAGAATGTGAATTTCCTCCACGTTTTCTACAAAAGTATGAATTTTTACTGGTGCAAATGGCAAAGAGGAGCAGAAGCTCCTATTGGGAAGTAACTTCCTTCAATTACATTACAACCACCGGGAGCTTTAACTCCGCCATTTTATCATTAATTCCTGTTTACAAAAATGTCAGGCTTAGAAATCTCCAAGGTTTACTCCAGCGCTATTCCTCCGCTTTTCACTGGACATTCTGGGCAACTTCTCAGGATATGCCGGAATTAAGTCGAAGTGCGTGCAACATGATAGCAAGTAATGTAGGAAATCATCATTTTCAACGAAGACTAGTCGAAACACTTAGCCGCCCATCGGAATTACTGCAGCATCTCCAAATCCAGAATTTACTTGTAATCTTGAATAGCACAAACAAAATTTGCCATAATCACCATGGTCCAAATTCTCCGGAATCTGCCGGCTGGATATTTTCGACTAGAATAGATGCCATGGCAAGCATAGCTCGTCACATCAACCTGCCAATTTCAGTGGTGAATCCGTTTGATACGCTCAAAGTGGTGACGTGTCTAAGCAAGGGGAAAATGAAAATGCGATTTCACGAGTTTATTGTAGCTTACGATATGTCGACTTGGCTCTACATAGTTGCGACAATTTTCACTCTCACCATTTTCCAGATTTCTTCAAGTTACTTTGTGCAAAAAACGAATTTGGTAACGATCACCCTCGCAGCGCCTTCATTTCAATCTAGAATTTTTTCATTGTGCAAGGTGCTGATTGAGCAAGGAGATCCATTTCATGTCAGAGTTTTTACCGGTGCTGGATCCGACAGAGCTCGCATAATGCTTGGTGTCTTCCTCCTAGTGGGAATTGTAATAAGTAATGGTTACAAGAATAGTAACGTGTACAGAATGATCCTTTCGCCGAAGCGACTTCTTTACGGGTCCCTCGCGGAAATGATCGAGGATGGTCAGCCAGTGCAGTCCAGCACCGGTTTTGGAATGGTTACAGGGAACATTGGAGCAATTAATGTATCTTCACTGACCTTCATGGAAAGTGAACCTGAGTTGGGAAGTCATACTCGGATGTATAGCTCGGACACTGGTCAGCAAGTTGGTCTAGCTTCTAAAGTTGAGGTTAAAGGAAAACCTGAGCTAGAGAAATATATGCTGTACGAGAACAAGGAAGACCGAAATGCGGCTTTGTGGCTTCGTAATGTTACTGAGTTTCAGGTAAAATTTAGTATGATGGAAGAAGCAATGGAATGGCAGTCTGCAGACTTCGTCGGTAAAAGGTTGTCGTATCAAGTGCAAAGTGAAAAAGGCTCAGCCTGGTTTTTCACGCGATTCTTGAAACTGGAGCAGGACGTTATCCGAAATGGACTAGAAAACTGTGGCCAAAATGAAAGTAGCTTCGTTGTATCTGTTGAAGAGGCACTGCGTTTACTGAAGGAATTTGGAGATAAAGGAACTTACGTGTTGAAAGAAAATTTTCTCCAGGGAAATGTTGAGGTCAATATGCACGGATTTGTGAGGGCTCATACTCACTCCAGAGTGGCATGGTTCAAGCAATCTGGCATAGAAAAGAAGTGGACAAGTATTGTTGCAAGTGTATCTTTGGCGAGGTCTTATTCATCTGTGGAAAATAAAAATAAAAATGCAGATGAAGAAGGGCAAGAGCATCCTTCGAATTCCAACTCGAAGGATTTCACTGTAATATTTTGTCTGCTGGGAGCTGGGCTGTTACTAGCCGTACTGGGATTTATTGCGGAAACGGTGCTGAGGAGTGCGCTCCTGATGGTATTGCTCTGTGTATATTCGCGTCACGTAAAAGGAAATCAGAGTGGACATGGACATGGCTGCATATTATCAAATAATACTGATTGATTATGTAGATAAAATTGAGAAAATTGCAAAATATCTGAGCAAATATTATTCAGGTGCGAATGGGGCAAAGTGAGATTGTCCACTTCTTCAGAACAATTTGAGACATTTTACACAAAAATTCTAACAAGTAGTTGCCGAAAAGATTCATCTTCACGGAGCATAAAGTTCAGGTTCAGGTACTTGAGCTCTCATCTACTTAAGCATGTTAGTGAAAATGTGCAGTCTACTCACGCACGTACGCACTTGCGTTAGTTTGCGCATTACACTAATTAATTAGATTGCTTAAAGACTGCAGAAATGCACTTACTCTGTGCAGTTTAGCTATAAAATTAATCACGCGTGAAAAACTGTTAAGAAGTGACTGCTTTGGTAGGGAATGGGGAAGGCGTGTGTGTGGGATGCAGGCTATTTGCTGAGGGCAATGCAGAGTGAGTAAGGTAGGATGGGTGAGTGTGACCCTTTGCCACATCCATTTTCTGCGATCTGAAATCAATTTAATATGACAAGTGCTAAAATACGGCTGATTAATTTATAGGTGACTAGATTAGTATAAAACTTGGGGGACAAGTTGAGAAAAGGCATCAGACGCAAATTAGCCATTTAATCTTCTGCCTCAATTAGCTCTTCGCATCCAAATAAAAACCTCCAAAATGAATCCAGTCGCCGTAAGTTTTTTAAAAATTATAAAATAGGAAATTATCGAAATTAAAATTTATTTTTGAAATTTAAAAAATTATTTTCATAGATTGTTTTTGCCGCCGTCTTGGCCACTGCCGCTGCCGTCCCACCAGCTTTCGGTGGAATCGGAGCTCTCGGATATGGAGTAAGTTAAATATAACAATTAAATTTTTTACATTAAATTTTTTGGTAGCTAATAAAAATGGTTTAGGGTCTTGGAGCTGGTTACTATGGAGTAGGCCCATTCGCTGCAATTGGAGACGCTAATGCCATTGCCCGTCAAATCGCCACCCGTAACCAAGGAGATGCTGCTGCTGCCGCCCAAGCCGCCGCTTACCAAGCTGTTGCCATTCAAGAACTTGGAGCTGTCTCTGCTGCCAACGCTGCTGCCCACTCCGCCGCTGCCGCTCAATCTGCTGCCAACGCCGCTGCTGGACGTCGTGCTGCTGCTGCTGCCGCCTCCGCTGCCTCCACCTCCGCCATCAACGCTGGAGCTGCCCGTGATGCTGCCATCCAACAAGCCGCCGTCAACACCGTTGCCGCTGCTGGAGCTGCTGCTGCCAACGCTGCCGCTGGCCAAACCGCTGCTGCCATCAATGCCGGAGCTGGACTTGGACTTAAATGGGGATACTAAATTCTTAACTAAATTCACTAAATAGCTAAATTTCCTAAAAACTAATTCGATCAAATATGCTAACATACTAAGAAAAATGCCAACTCCAAATAAAATGAAAATAGCTGAAAAGTCTTGCTCTTCACCATTCTCCTTCTCAGTCGGCTTACTATCGTCATTCGAGCTTAAGCTGGCTACTGCAGAATGCACTGATTCCAGAATAGATATCCAGCCATCGTAAATTCCAGATTCCTTAAATCTCCACAACCTAAACAGGAAAGAAGCTGGAACCAAATTTCCAAGATGTGTGTGAAATGCCTGTTCCATGAACGTCTGCGCTAACGAGTACACTCCTAAGGACCTTTTAGTCCAAATGTACCGTTTTGCCAATGGCTCTGGGACAAGGAGAGACATTTTCTTGTGGCTACAATCTTCCAAGTATCTTCCCAACATTTGCCTTTCCAATTCAGGGTACGTCTGCTTGAACTTTACGTGTTCTTTCCTCTTCTCAAAATTACGCATCCTTCGTAAACTACGCCATTTCGGATTTTGCATTTTATACCATTTAACAACCAATGGCAAAATAGTTTTATAAGGGATAGCTCCTGCAACTTTTACCAAGAACTCTTGCGTCCTCAGCCAACCTTTGCTTTCATAGAGAGCAGGTCCGACTTTCGATTTAAGTCTGAGCTGTGGTTCCGTGTCAGTATCGATGCTGTGATTTCTTGTCACAAGAAAACCTTCTAGTCTTATAAGTCGTGGGTGGGTAGTGGTAAAAATTTGAACATTATCGACCTCCATCTCCTCCAGTGTTTTATACGGCAATAAATCTCGAGGTGTGATCATGCTGTAAACATTAAAGTTTTTATAGCTGTTAGTGAGAACAATGCAAAGGAGTAGAAAGAGGCCTAATAGGACACGTTGTGGCAAAAGATGAATGCGCTGAATTATACATGATGGGAAAGGATCTCCCTGCTCGATGAACACTTTGTACAGATGAAGTAAGCTATACCTCCCTCGGATTGACAATGCCCCGCATTCGTATTTAGATTTTATCCAGGAGACAACTTTCTGAACTCCAATTACGTACGTAGCCGCAATAATAATGTTTCCCCAAGTGAATAAATCGTAAACTGAAATTAATTCCATTAATGGAATTGGCTCTTTCCCTTTAGTAGAGCAGGTCACTATTTGGAGAGCACTAAATTTATCCGAAGATAGGAATGGATAGTGGAGTCCTTGTCCTAGTCGCATTGTTGGGTAGAGTTCAGGTAACAACTTATACTTTGAGGTGACTACTCCGTCGCTACCCTTTTTAAATTGTCCATTTTCGCAAAAATCGTTCCCGCTCATAAGATACGTGTAGTTGTTCATCAAAATCCCAAAGAGATAAACTTGAACATATTCTAGAACTGCGTTGACAGTATTTTCATTAACACCTCGCAATCGAAATGAGCGTCTAAAATTATCCCAAATATTTCCAAAATCTTTTATGCAAGGTGGAATAACTAATAAGAATAAGAACATTTGCCACCGCCGCATTCTTCTATAGTCGGCGTGGAGAATTTCTTGAATTTTTGTACCATCCACGTTTTCTCCAACAGGAAAGATATGAATTTGTTCAGGGCTCAGCACAGAGGGAGCAATAAACTCCACCAAGCTTATGGACACTTTGGGGTTCCTTATGTTTCCAAGTGTTATCATTAAAAATGCTCGGTTGACCACAGTTGGAGCTGTTGAAATATCCTTTTGGTTCAGATCAAGGTGCATATCCTCAATCCAAGTTGGGATGGTATTTAATTGCGATGCTTTCTCAGTAGCGCTAACTACAAATAGAGTGATTACAGGAGCATCGCTTGGTAGAACTAACGAAGCTTCGGCGTTACCTTGCTTCCTCGAATGCTTATATCCTACCCAATAGTGCCAAAATGGTGGAAATGCCACTTTTGGTAGGTAAGCAGTATCGTTTTCGTTTTCAGAAATTCTCCATATAAATGAATTAGTATCTGATGTGGTAGTGTTTTGATATGAGGGTGGAAATAAACCAATATCAACTTCTCGATTCCACATTTTGGCCCTTGCCGCTAACCAAAATCGTTTTAGTTGGGAGTAGTAATATGCATGTAAAGGACTTTCTGGTTCTCCAAGTCTTTCGTAAAAAAGAATGGACTGAAATTGGCTAGAAAGATTCCCGCGATCTTCCAAAATCCATTGGAGTCTGTAGTACGCCCCTTTCCTGATCACAGACAGAATAGGCTTACGAATAATTACTGGTGAGTTGATATCTGTTAGATCTACCTCAACAAAATTTGTCATTGTAATCAAGCTTCTGCCAAATTCGACTAAAGAAGCAAAGTTCACAGGCAAAGAAATTTTCTCGTAAAGCAAATGCTTTTCTAAAAAGTTCTTAAAACTTTTATCGTTTAATGAAGTATACACAAATATACTGGAATTTGAGCTGTTTATAGCTTTGCATTCCAATACGTGGAGATTTGCAACGCCAATTACAATAAAATAAATGAATATACTTTCATGCATTTTACGGCCTAACAAAAAACTTGCTGCAAATTTGCTAGATACTTTTAAAAGTTCCAACGGAATTTTTTTTACACAAAATGTAATTTAAACGCACGTAGTATTAGATGAAACAGAAATGAAAAGAGTAGACAAATAATTTTTTACATTACATCAGCAATCAGCTCTACTCTGTTCCGTCATAAAGAACGTCTTCAGAAGAAACAAGCCACTAGCTTGAATACAAGTGGAAGGTGAATAGGTACGTAGATAATAAATAATATACTAACTTATAATAAAATAAACATAAAATTGGTATGGACTATTGCTTTGTCAACAACCGTATGGAAACTGTTTGCCTGCACTCCGATGAAAGCTATTGGTTATTTCGCTGAAACTGACGATCAACTCCGAAATAATTTTTTCCATCAAAATTTAATTAAAACTTAGCATGCTTAACTGTAATCTACAGTTTTACCAAAAAATACTATTTTTATTCGCTCCCCAAAAGGGCGCTCCTTTCTACAGCAATATTCCATCCACAATACTTTCCACCAAAGCTTCCATGTAAGCCGTCTGAGTTCTTCGTTTCACTGTGAACAACGTTCCCAGCTTAACTGCATTTGGGCGTATACAGCGCAGCATTCTGAACTTCTCCGTTCTTCTAGTAAAGCATTCCATATCGCTTATACTAAAACGATGCTGAATTAGTCTCATATTACCCTCCGTCGAACGCACAATGAGCTGCATGAAAGAGCATACAACAACAAAGCCCCAAAGTGCACAGGAGATCAATTGTACTCTTAGACCAGTAAAAATCATAAAGCCAAACTTAATGCTGCATATTGTCATAAATATTACTGGCAGTCCAAACTGCGACAGAATAATAAAAACAATACTATTCAGAGATTTCTCCCATAATTTAGCGGATAAAATTTTGTAGTTGTGCCACCGGCAAAATATTCTCACAGAGCGTATATGCCACAACCACTCAATGCAGCTATCCTCCATTTCTAGCCAGCAAAATATCATTGAAAGTACTAAGCAACAGTTAGTAAATCCGTAAAGTGCGGTCACACTAAATATTAAGCAACGAATTGCTACAGAGATGAAATTGCAATTTGTGGAGAAGCAGCACGGAAAATATTTTTCGGCGTAAAGCTGGAGAGGATACAATGCGTCCAAATTTGAAGATACGAGGAAAATGGCGAAGACAAAAGGAAACAATTGTATAGCTGGCCTTATTGAAAAGGAGAACACGCGTGATAGAACACTCCAAAACTCTTTTTGACCAGTTCTCACCCTACCCCAGTTCTCTACGAATATTTAACAATAAAATGAAATATGATATTATGAATTTTAAAAAACTGAATTTTTCTGGTTTGCTCAGTAGAAAGAATACTTACCCGAACTGTACGGTATTTGCTTCATATTCCGAAATGCAGCGCAAATTTCTTCAGCGTAGGCAGTCACTTGGTACAGTAGACCGGAGTGGAGAAGAAAAAATGAAATGTAGGTGAGGCCCATTGCCTTCTGGGAAATATCGAATTTTGATGGAGCCAAAATTGTAGGTAGAGAGGATGCAAATATAAGTGCGTGTGTGAAGCAGAGTCCAAAATTGTAAATTTGGTAATTATAACTGCCTCCTCTACTTGTAAAGAAGGATTTTGTAGAATGATCCCATTCCAGGATGAAAACGCCTGGAGCTTTCCTCATTGGAAAAAGGTATGTAATAACTTGTTCGAAGTATACCATTTTTACTCAAAGATTTCTGTTTCTGTCTGGATTTCAATTTACTAGTTTGGAGCTTAAAATTTGTTAACGCCAATGCTGTTTTGCTGATTGCTGACTACAAATAAAAATAGATTCGTTCTCAGCTTTTATAAGCAAAAGCCTGAACTTCACGTGCCGTTTTCTTACCTTTCTAATTTTACAAACGTACAATTAAGATAAGATGTGAAGCCTACAAATAATTACGAATCATGGTACTCTAAAATAATAAAATTTAGATGATAAAACTTTTGGAATCGCGTTCACGCACCCAAGGAAGAAATGAAATAGCTTATATTATTAGCCTTTCCGTTTTCCTTCAATATTACACAAATAAATATTTGCCTTAAGAGTAATTATGTATGTTTATATTTATGATTTTAATGTCGTTCTCTATAATTTTGCTTCCAGCCGAGGCGAACGTTTTACTTAATTTGAGATTGTTGACCCACCAAACTGATTGTAGGTTGACGATAAGCATATCATTCATATTTTGACATTAGGACAACTACCCGAGACGAGGAGGTGATATTAAAATTTTGAAGTGTATGAATTTATTCTGCATGTCTCAAAAGCTAATAGCCCCAGTATTTTCCTTCTAGCTCAGTATAATCTGGTATACTTATAAATTTGCAGGTATAAGAACCCCAGGCAATTAACTTTAATTATCTTCATTGCCAAATAGTAAATGTAATTGGAATGAAACACGTAATCAAATAAACACATTTACCAGAGCTGAAAAATTTACAATAATTGTATCTATCATTTACAATGAGAGCCACCACAAAAAATGATATTAAAAAAAGTTATTTTATCAGTGGTCGATAATCTGTTGAAGAGTGGCTAATATCAGAAAAATAATTAAGTAATTACGAATACTTTTTATCCATAACATTACCATGCAAAAATTTCTAGTAAAGTAACTTAAGTTGGCTTTACTGCCTTAGATTCTCCAATTTTTATTTATTCCCTTTCCGAAACATTTTGATACAAATGTACAGTACAGTTTCAAGCATTTTATGTGTGAAAGACTTATAGCTATGATAATTTGATTCTCTGAAATCTTCATTTCACCTGAAACGACAATTTAATAGCATTTATTGCAAAACTTCATTATCCAACTCACCTACATAATACGCAAACAAAATAATACAACAAAGATTTCGATACTAACAAAGTTGTAAATTTTAATACTGCAGAAATTTATACATGTACTTAATAAATTTATATATTGCGGAACAATCACGCAACGATTATATTAACTTCTCTTATTAAATTTAACTACAGCAGTATTCCTGTTACCGTTTTTTGCACAATCGCATCAAAGTATGCAGTCTGTGTGCTCCGCTTCAATACAAAAGCATTTCCGAATTTAATTGAAGTCGGCCGCAAACTTTTCAGCATTCGCATTCTTGCCTTGCCAATGTAACCTCTTTGCTGAAACGAACATCGGTCCTGCATCATTTTTATGAGAGAAACCGTATCTTCATGGCAGCTCACCGCAAAGACGAAAAGGAGAAATGACGCTGTACAGCAAGTGATAGCCACGGTTCCAACTGTGAAAACCAAGGGGATGGGTAGCACCTGGTAATATCTAATAGCTGCCACCGCTGTGAAAACAGCGATCCAGAGATCACATGACAAAACCGCATACATCATCCGATTCATCCCGTCTTCCCAAGCTTGAGCTGCAATTTGCGCCTGCACGTACAATGAGTGAAACTCTCGGTGATTTGCTCGGTGGCGCATCCTCAAGATATACTTTGACTGCCATGTGAAAAGAACATATTAGTGTTGGGTATTACCGAAACTAAATTAAAGGCTCTTAGGACAAGTGACAATGAACTTTTGGTTGCAAATTACAATACACATCGCTGTGATCGTGATGTTAGGGAAGGAGGTGGCACTCTAGTCTACATACACCACACTTGTCAGTTTGACTTAATGGATCTTCCTGCCACTGCACCTGAATATGTTGAAGTAAATTTACTAAAAGTAAGAAAGAATGGTGTGAAAACTACAATAGTGTGCGTAATCTACTGTCCGCCTGACAAAGTAAATGACGATTTTTTCGAGTTTTTTAATACTTTGTGTTGTACACTGAGATCGTTTTCTTTAGATATCGTGATAATGGGTGATTTCAATGTTAATGTACTGGAGAGATCAGCCAATTCTTATAAATTGTATAATGTAGCTAAGGAGTTTGATCTCTATCAG
>JAHZND010005495.1:0-10290 GCA_027744115.1 Acrocyrtus sp. NNG-2020
GACTAATTGCGCTTAACAGTGAATAAAAAACAGCCCATGAACGTGAATAGCCACAGTTATTAGCCTCCCAATTTTCGACACAAACAAGGTACATTACACTTTTTTCCAATTACAACGTAAGGACAAGAAAACATATTTTTTCAAGCGAATGAGTACTAAAAGACACGGACGACATTTTTCCAGAGTAAATCATTGCCTCCTATATTAAAGTAATTTTCATTAATTTCCTTCTCCCAATCAAGTGTAAATTGAAGGATTTTTCATAAATCAAATTAATAATTCAAATTTAATAAAAAAAAAGCTTCATTCCTACCACATTCTTACTATCTACAAGGTACCTCCATGCTTAGGATTTTTCCTTGTAGAAAAGATCTCATTTCCTGTATTCCAGGGAAGAGATCATGCAAAAACATCACAAAAAAAAACAAGAAAACAGTCTAAATATCAGGCATGAACTTTCTTTCTTCGACACATTTTTACGCTTAATTAAACACTGTGATGAGCGTGTAGGCATTCGCCTATGAGTGACTCTTCTCTATTTTTGTGTCTTATATATTTGGAAAGGAACAACAAAAAGTGCTGACATATGTAAAGAAACAAAATTGTTAATAAGGCATGCACTAGAGTGGACCAGAGTAATAAAAAGAAATGCTCCATATAGAAAGTTCGTTTTTTGCTAACCTGTGAGTACGATGCTCCTCCGTTTGTTGTGGAGCCAGCAGCAAAGTAATGGGATGAGCTACCAGATCCAGAGGCGTACACTGTGGTTGGCTCTCCACCACCGCTAACGTACTGCGGATAGGATCTACAAAAATATCACAAGCTCGCTGCATTTACCGTTCTGCAACCCCTTGGGGTAATGCGATACCGCGTAATACCAAATGGAGAAAGCATTTTCTATCTGCTAAGCATATATACGAATACAGCACATGTGACAACTTGAAATATGTACTTACAAAGCAAAAGACATAGCATAATTATGTATTCCACACAGGAAGATTCATATATCACTTAATATTTTTCTTACATTACACATTGAATAGCCCATCAACAAAAATTCGCGTTATCGTATAAAACGTAATAATGGGAAGCACGGAGCAATTGAACATGAACGATTTCACAGAAACAAAATAAAAGTTTCACATACAGCGAGAAAATAAAAGTGCCAAAATTGCATAATCAGTCGTAAAGGGACAATCACACGAAATAATTTGTAAACAGATGGGAAATTGTTTTTATATGAATTCATATAGCGATTTCAAGTTGTTACATGGTTATTC
Organism: Acrocyrtus sp. NNG-2020; assembly: GCA_027744115.1. Classification (NCBI taxonomy): domain Eukaryota; kingdom Metazoa; phylum Arthropoda; class Collembola; order Entomobryomorpha; family Entomobryidae; genus Acrocyrtus; species Acrocyrtus sp. NNG-2020. The sequence continues at coordinate 1,281 of JAHZND010005495.1, forward strand.
CATTGGCAGCTACAGTTGTAGCTGCAGTTGGATAAATAGCATTGGAATGGGAATGGTCAGAGCCTTCCACGTAAGCTACGTACGAATTTCCCCCGCTGTTCAGCTCGCTCTCATTTCCTCCTGACGTCCCTGCCTCCACTGAAATCAAACCAATTTTAACGAACTCATCATTATTTTTATTTTCAAACTTTACAAAGTCTACAGATGATCAGTTTCCCCTTTTATAAGAATTTTGAAGAAGCCATCATCGGCTTATTAGTAGTCTACTTATCCAATTAATACGAGAAAAAACTTTCTCTTTCAAAGAGAAAAAACAATAAGCTGGAGAAAAGGTTTTCCATTACGCTACTTTGTTTATCTTTTTAAAAAAGAAAAGGACTCGTTAGATTTTTATCTCATCTTTTAAAACTGAAGAAAGTGGAAAGGAAATGATGGTACTTTTCCAATTAAACGTGCGCCCGATTGAAAGACTCATTATTGTGCTGTAATGATTTGAAGAAAAGAAAACATCGGAAAATTTTAAGATAATACGAACTCCTCTATGATTTTCTCCGAAGAAGTCAATCAATTTCATTAAAATAAAAGTGATACTAATTGGAATGTAATGTAATGGTGAATGTAACTTGCATCATCAATTCATCATCTCATCATCTCATTGTTTAAACAGTAGCCGCCTTTTCAGTATAATTAAAGGATTTCTCCTTTCTACTATTTTGGTCTTTTCTTACACATTCACCTGTCCTAAGAACTGGGAAGGAGACAAAATGTTTTTCGTTAAGAAACAAACCTGTAATTGCGACATATTGCGGAGACGAACTGATCATACTGTTGGAGTTGCTGTTCCCAGGAGTCGGAGGATTGGACGCAAGTGCCCCTACATCCGCTGAACTCCCTGCCGTTCTGGAACTTGCCGATTGGTTTGCATTCGAGGCAGCCTGCAAGAAGGTGGTAGTCAAATTTAATCTATGAATATGCCATGACATAGTACTTTACTTGTAATTAATCGCAGTAGCTTCAGCAACTCAGCTATGTAAAACTAGAGCTCTTAATGCATTAAATCAAGCAGAGAAGTGAAATTAGCGTAAAAATAATAAAAAGCGTGACAAATATAAATGTGGGTTAAAGGTCCAATCAGCATTTGCCCGGGTCTATTACCATTTAAATTTAAAATAGTGGGTTAGTGGTCAAACGAGTCAAGCAGCAGATGACGGCCTGGCTTCTTACCTCATCGTTGACTAAATTTTTTTTATTACGTAGCAGTAGACTCTGGGCCGTAGCAAAAACGCTTGTAATAACTAATGGCTTAAGTTACCCCATCTCATATATCAGATATTCAGCGTAGCAAAATAATAATTCATTTGTTCTTATCATGAAATAGATTAAGAATCAAAATTAAACTTTTAAATGCTGTAAGTATATATTTATTTAGGCAATTGAATTTAATTTCTCACTTATAATATAGGTAATTGTATGCAGTACAAGAATAAAATCATCCTCAAATCACTTCATTTCATCACCAAAGTTTGATACATATTAAGGGAATGACTACCTATACCCACCTTTCCATTTCATTCCCAACGATCCCAGCCTTACGGAATCTTTGTTCCGGAATATGCACATCCCATGTTTTCAATCGCATCTGTATTTATGGGCGTATGCAAGCAGATAAATAGTTCATAATGGAGCAGTGAATTATTAACACATCAGCAACCAATTTAGTAGCAGCATCGGGTACGAAATATTTTCTTCCAAAGTTTATAATTATCTGTTTTACAATGCACTATCATTACAATACATTCAGTGCACAATCGGTGCAAAAATGTTTTGTTAGACCAGTAACTTAGATATGTTCATTCAGCAAAACTCGCCCACGTCACAAATACACGCTGAATACAAAGAATATATTTAAGATAAACTTTCCATCAAAGAAAAATCACTAAACAGGTAAAAATCCTGCAACCTACCACTTCCCCTCTTTCTAATGGATGCACCCCCATTTCAAAATTCATTCTCTCTTTTTCCCTTTTTCTATCCCGATCACCGTCACAACTTTTACGTAGGTATTTTTGTCTAACAGTTTCCTTTACACATCTGAGCTTTACTTTCCTTTCTAAACTTTTTAACAAGTCTGTCAATATACCTACAATAATCAGTTCGCTGTAAATAAATATGTACTTTCAAAGGTCCAAAATAAATGCTTTGGTATTCCCAAACCTGAAAAGTTGTTTTTTAATCAAAGAAAAAGTTCTATGAGATTTCTGATAGCAAGGCTACAGCAACTTAGCTAACGGCACACTATATTTATCTATACTTGTTACAAAGATAATTACAGAATAACCGTTTCAATATTGTCAAATCATAACAAACTCGATACAAATACAGCAAACGAGTCATATATATTTTATGAAATGGGTTCAAATTCTTATTTGCCCTACGTCTAGAGTGCTCAAAGTTGGGAATTTCCCCAAAATAAAAAGGAAATACCTGTATTGTTTTGTTAATGATTCCTAAGAATGTACATATGCAGGCTAACAGAGTAAACTCTACTCTCATTGTGATTGTAAGGAGTAGAGTTAGTACTAAACATTTATTGCACCGAAGGAAGGGCCATTCACTTTTTCATTTCCGGTCATCCATCCATCTATTGTGCTCGCTCTCAGTAACTTGACTTCCTCCCCTTTTCTTTTGGACATAATGCAAAAATCAAAGTATCCTTACATAGTAGTACTATGATAGTACTCGTCCGATATGTGATACGGTCTTTTCTTACTCTCATTTTGTCCACTTACATATCCTATTTTTACACCCTTATGCAACTTCCCCGATGTCTCTCTTAACAAACAGTGACAAATCATGTCTAAAACGCACCTCACAGCTACAACTTTGATATGTGCAACTAATGCTACATCAATTTTTTTCTTCTTTCAAAGCAACAACAAGCACAGGGAAGCTGACAGGATTCATTACGAGACAATGCAATCTTTCTCATGTCAATACAGTTATCCTCAATAATGTGCTTTCACATGAGCAGAAAAGAAGGAAAATGTAAACAAATCTTATTTCCCTTTTCACTCCTTTTGTACCTCAATACAGCTTTCATATCAAAGCATAATTTGCACTTATGACATGTTGCAGGAAGCAAATTGTACGGATATGGATATGTCTCCAGTTTAGTTGGACTGGCAGACAATGTCCACACGTAGCGTACTGCAGTGATGATCTCACCTTTCCATTCGTAACCCTCTTTTTGTATTGTACATATCTATTCAAGTATGCTCATTTTACACACTTTTCCCGTATACTGGTATATGTATATTTTGATGTACACCTGTCGCATCTGTACCGACAATTCATAAAAGATGAGCCCAAATTAAAGCAGACGGTTCTCCTTGTTATCGTCCATTCAGTCATTGTACCAAAAAGGGAAGCAAAAAACCTAAAGCAGGGTGCACATGCTTCAACATGCAATCAGAAATGATATTTCTAAGTCCATTCAGTTTTTTGTCGGATGCACAAAAAGTGAGTCTTCATGTATGATCAATCTCATTCAATGGACTATAGTATTAATATCTATGATAAGCAAAGATGTAAAATGTGTACAAATAACCAATATATGATGACGGACTGCTGAAAGCATAAAATCATCCAGCGGAAAAACTTGGGGAATGACACTGGAAAGTAAATGGGAATCAAAGCTTAAATCCTGTGTTGGGGTCCATTTCAGTCGGCCAGATCTTGAGATCTTATCATGTCGGAATTTTCCCTTGAACGCTCTTTCGCTCGTAAACATATATTAATATTACCTGTTTACCATGTAACCTTCAACAAACAGGCTACATGCTTTTTGTGTTCATAAACATCTGAAATAATAATCTTTTCTTCGGGTATATTGTAGATTTGCAATATAAACGCTCAAGCAATTAGATATATATGCACATATAGTGGGTATAAGCACAAGGGACATCAAATGAATCTGGTCATTATTTAAGGGGTGGTAAACATGTCAAACCTGAAGTTGTGGTAACGGCCACCAGCAAGATTCATTTGGGCACTGAAGTTGGCACACTCCGTTGTTGTGCATTTTTGCAGCTACATGTAATATCAAAAGTTTCAAAATGATTTAGGCAGAGTAACTAAAAGTTGAGATGCAGTCTTTTAGTCTCATAATGCCCCAATGCATGTTTATGTGAAAATATTTGTGAGGGTGAGCTGGAAACTGGGTGTAAATTCCGGTTTCCGTTTATAACGCCTGTCATATTCCCTTCATAGTCTACTTCGAAGAATCCACTTTATTTCGTAGAATTTAGTCGTCTATGGCTGGCTACATTTCCTATGTATCCCCTTATTCCCCTTTCATCACTACTTTCTCCCACAGTATTCTTTCCTTTCATCATTCCCACTCACATGCTAGCCATGAAAGTGTGCATTTACTCGATTTACTGAAATAACGACCTAGCACAACTCGTGCTGAGTATTGATGTACCTATTTTCTGAAATACTCGATGAACCCCACAGCTAAATTCAGAATATCTAGGAAAATGAGAAGCTGTACACTTTATTTCAACTTCTGTCAGATTTATCTCCGAATACTGAATTATAAAAATGGAGTGGATAAAAAGTAGTGCATGTAAAATAATCTCACATGCTTCTCAAAAGCTACTGTTATACTGTTATTGAGAAAACACCTAAACTCACTCTTTATTTTTGATTATGTAATCGGATATCAGCGTGGGGATGGGACTGGCTACACATCTACCTTCTAGCATAGCAGTTTTTTATGTGATAGAAATTCACCTCACTTTCCTTATTTTCGCATGAGTAGGGGCTTAAACTACGTATATCCATATCCATCTACAGAGTTGCAATGGCTAATTACAAGATCCAGTGCCAGTATTTTTGAGGGAAATTTTATTCTCACGCCATATTCGATCCCTGTACTTTATTTCTTCTCGGAGAATAAAGTCCAAAATATAATTCCATTCCGATATACAAACCTAACTAACAAATTTTTTTGATAACTTGGACTGATTCCGATAAGTCTATGCACATTCCCATAGGTACCCAGCTATAAAAATGATGGAAATGGGTATGCACATTATTCCCCATAACTAACCCTAAATTTTTTCATGCAAACTTTCCAAAATCTTTCCACATACCGAGTAAAAATATATTTAAAGTTGTCAGTTTTACCTTCTACAGCTGATCTCTTCCAGCCCCTTGTTTTCTGATGACTTTGGAATATAATCTGCAAGAAAGCGGCTTGAGACGAGTAGGCTCCAAAGGAAAAAATGACACAAGTCGACTTGTCCTGATTAACTTTTCTAAACCTCGCTATAACAAATCTTGCACACTTTCTGTCAGAAAACTAACTGTTTAGTACTAATCTCTGGAGAGGGATATTCCCCTAAAGTGGCGTAACTTGTTACTGTAATCAATTCGGTAAATGTGTTTGTATGTCTTACACTTCCCAATATGGCCTATCAATTCCCGTCAGATTTCCAGTTTCCCTACCTCCCCAACCTATTTATTTATACGACAATGATGATGACTGCTGAAATCTGTCAAGCAGACTGTCGACCTGAGAATCTCTGATCCCATATTTTATACATCTCACCAAAAACATGGTTTTTATCAGCATCTCTCCAAAAACTTCGGGAAAAAAAGAAGGGGAAAATGTTATGGAGTTGTGATGCGGCTTTATACACATCAAACCCTTACAGAGTTTACTTCATTTCGAGATTTGAGAAAGGTACGCTTCCCTTTCCAGGTTCTTCCCCATCATTCCCTCCCAGAATCAATTTTACTCATACAGGTGGAGGAGAGTGCAAAGGTACAACGAACAGCATTTACTTTACACAGCACGTCTGATATGTACAAGCTTAGATCATGAGTCTCCAAACACCACTACAACAGCTTTCGAGAAGATTCAACATTCAACGGGTGCGTCAGAGGAAACAGTCTTATCAACATCTTTTTAACTGTGATTTGATCAGCAACTTTTTTTTAACTTAAATGCATTCAGAATACCCCAACCATGTCTCATTTACTTTATGTCTCTTTTCAGTTTGACGGGTGTTGTGCAATTTCCTAATGTTGACAATGAAAAATGGTATAGGTATAGGTATGTAATGTCATATAAAAATGTGCCTAGAGGTAAAGCAGGGAAATATTGTAGTTACATTTGCAACAAAAACCAACTTGGACCATTTCTCATTTTCCCCGATTACCAATTACCAAGTCAGTTTTCGAATTTTGAAATAACATTAACAATTGAGTTTCTGATGATAGATCTGTACCTTGGTGGCTATGAGCATTTCCTATTTTTTACAAACTTTTTACTTGCTTTAAATCAAGCTAGCCCAATATTATAAGATATACATATACTTTGGGGTGAGTTTCCAGAAGAAAAAATTGGTAAAATCACAAGGCGTACGCACCCATTATACTCATATATAAGGTTTCATTTTAATCACAATCTGTAATCAGATCTAGCTCATATCTACTTTCTACAAATAGCCTGTCTCGTTTTTGTACATGAAATGACCACTACCACAACACAACTTCGTGGGAAAGGTAGGTGAAAGCCAGTGAAATTCCAGTAATGACCAGATTACCAACTAGCTACAGATACAGTCTACCTTCCTTTCTAAAAATATAAACAATACATGCTTTCTACCAAATCAACATGAGCTGTGTATGCGACCAGGGGTATACTCTTTTTACCGTTTCACGTTCACATTGTTGCTTTTCTCGTAACTGTCAACGAAAACAATTTCCAGAATTTTATGGAAAGCCCGGAGCCCATATATGCTCACTTTCACGCTAATGAAATTTGGTGTATGTGTTGTTTAAGTTCATATATAATACTCAAAATTACGCTGAAGAGTTTTTGTTACCTCTGCAATTGAACACCACCGTTTTGGCACTAACATATCTTCACCGAAAAATGATTTCACAGAGATTTATCTAATATAAATTGGTTTACCCAAAATGGCATTATCCTTTTACACTTTTAACTTTAAGTCGGAGTTTCAGTCAAAACAATTAGGGCTTGGAAGCAGTCTTCTGATTTCTTTCATTTTAACTCATAATCATGTATGAAGCGGTATAAAACATCAGTCATCACATATGAACACCCAGTCAAAAATCATTTTAGCTCTCTACATTAGATCTGTAGAAGAACAAGCAAACTGCTCAAGTGGTAAAACGAGCAGCAGCAAAGCGACAAAGCGAAGTAATAGTTAGTAGGTACACAATTATCTCATTACCTGGTGATGGTTTCCACTAGTAGTGCTTGAAGTACTACTGCGGTTTCCTTTTCCCTTCATGATGGAAGTTGGTGAGCAACAGATTCCTCCACTTCCCCTTCTAATACTAATGCTACTGTAAGACCTTTCAACTGGCTGGAATGGTAGTGATGAAGATGTAAGGGTGTGAGCCAAAGCTGGAGCTAATTCAGTTGGCAATGTTGTTTTCTGTGATAGCGGAGATGTCAAAGAGTTCCAGTGAAGTTCTCCACTTCTCCGTCGTTGTTGCTGTGGTATACCAGTCCAGCAACCACTCTTCCGTTCACCACAGGTATTCACAAGGCAATTAGGTAAGGCAACTTTGTTTTTCACACGTTTTTCAATTACATCTACTCCTATTACTGCTTCCCGTCCCCCTTTCTCTACCGTTTTTCCATTTCTGTGGGGCAATGACTGAGACAATGACAGCAACGTCCGATCATTTAAAATAAGGGATGAGTAGGGTGGCAAACAACCACGATTTCGGTTACAATTCGATGATAGCTTACAGCAATCCACTGGCTTATGATTAAATTCTTGTTGAAGCAATTTTTGTCTTCCAAATTGACTCGATGGAGCGGAAGCATGTAATGGATTATAAATTAAAGGTGGGAGGGACGGAGGTTGAATCAATTTTCTAATATCAGCTATCAGAGTCTTATAGTATCCTTCCAGCTTTGTTTCCAGTCTTGGATCATTAAAAACATTTTCACAGGGAAAATATTGTACTGCACCAGCGGGAACTTGACTTTCCCTTTTAGGAACAGCTTCTTTGATATTGTAATTTAGCGCCTTCTTGGAATGGCAATACTCTTGGAGAAAACCACCAGGGTAAAAGCAATGCTCATGCAGATCTAAACAAGAAAACAAGAAAATAATGATTTTCCGTCAATTTTATGCAACGATTCCACTAGTAATTACACAAAGCTAAACATAGAAAGCTTGATTTTGTACACGAATATTACATTCCTAGTTCTTTGGTTCTGCGCTCAGCTTTCAAGACAGTTTGGCGTACACATCCAACTCTACTTACTTTTTAGCACATTCATCACATTATATATTATATTCATATCTATTTGATTTAATTAAGCCATAAATGCTCACTCATCGGGAAGAAGGGGATAATATGAAATTGCTCACACAAAATTACCTACACATGTACATGCTTAAATTTTTGTAGAAATTATGTGAAAAATTTTCAAGCAAAGAAACATTATTACTTTTTTTACTCGAGAACATCAATATATATGAGAGCATGGTAAGAGCAAAGTGAAATTCACTTAAAAGAATACATTTTCAGATTTTTACAGGAAGTAATATATAACGTACAAGGTTTTTTTTACATATTGCCGTTTCAAAATTACCAATACAATAAGTATCTTCTTCCTTTCATTTTGATTCTATTAGGCTGCACCACTTTACGGACATTTCTGTATGAAATGCAATTTTCTGGCATATTCTCGTTTACTGAGAATCTCCCCCTTGTAAACTCGCTTCTACACCGTGAAAAAAAGATTTATTTTAGAATGGAGCGTTGTTACCCTCCTTTTGCCAAACAGACCCATAAAGGAATCGGTTGCTTGTAGCTTTCTTTAAACCAGTGTAGTCCACCAACATGACGCTACTTTTCAGCTGAAGTGGACACATGAAACCTTAGGTATCAATAGAGTGTGGATCGAATGGACGATGGCGATTATCGGTAACAGGTGAAATGTGTCCAAGAA